>PVKV010002327.1:17174-172330 GCA_004027835.1 Alouatta palliata | reverse complement strand
TTTTTTTTTTTTTTTTTTTGAGATGGAGTTTCGCTCTTGTTACCCAGGCTGGAGTGCAATGGCGCGATCTTGGCTCACCGCAACCTCCGCCTCCTGGGTTCGAGCAATTCTCCTGCCTCAGCCTCCTGAGTAGCTGGGACTACAGGCACGTGCCACCATGCCCGGCTAATTTTTGTATTTTTAGTAGAGACGGGGTTTTACCATGTTGGCCAAGCTGGTTTCAAACTCCGGACCTCAGGTAATCCACTTGCCTCGGCTTCTCAAAGTGCTGGGATTACAGGCGTGAGCCACCACGCCTGGGCAATACTATGTCTTTTACAGCGTATTTAGACTGGTAGAAGACAGGTTTCTAATTAATTTTTTTTTTTTTTTGAGACTGGGTCTTGCTATGTTGCTCAGGTTGGTTTTGAACTCCTGGGTGTAAGTAATCCTCCTGGCTCATCTTCCTGAGTAGCTGGGATTACAAACATGCCCAGCCTCTCTAAGTTTAATTCAGTTTTGAAGTCTGAAGTGGTTTTAGATATTACATTAACTTGTCTGAATAAATTATTCTAATTTTTCTCCATGATGAAATTGGATTCTACTGAAGACCTGGGGTCAGGGATGGCCTGTGTATCACTACCCTAACTTCCCATACCCATGCAGACATCATTAATCAATCCCTAACACCCCATACTGAGCCTGGCTACATTCTCAGAATCCTCTTTTTATTTTATATTTTTTGTAGAGACATGGCCTCACTATGCTGCCCAGGCTGGTCTTAAACTCCTGGCCTCAAGCGATCCTCCTGCCTTGGCCTCCCAAAGCACTGAGTTACAGGCACGAGCCACTGTACCTGGCCTCAGGGTTTTGCTCTTGTTGCCCAGGCTGGAGTGCAATGATGTGATCTCGGCTCACCACAACCTCCACCTCTGGGTTCAAGCAGTTCTCCTGACTCAGCCTCCTGAGTAGCTGGGATTATAGGCGTGCACCACCACACTAGGCTAATTTTTTGTATTTTTAGTAGAGATGGGGTTTCACCATGTTGGTCAGGCTGGTTTTGAACTCCCAAACTCAGGTGATCCACCTGCCTCAGCCTCCCAAAGTGCTGGGATTACAGGCATCTGCCACTGTGCTGGGCCTCCTCAGAATTCTTCTAACACAGCTCTCCAGGCTGACACCACTCATGTCGTCTCTGGCCCAGGCACTTGCCTTGGTACAGCCACTAACTGTGTTCAGCTATTGAGCATTTAGAAAGTGGGGAATAGACTGAGGAACTGCATTTGTTTTTGATGGAGTTTCACTCTTGTTGCCCAGACAGGAGAGCAATGGCGTGATCTTGGTTCACTGCAGCCTCCTTCTCCTGGGTTCAAGTGATTCTGCTGTTTCAGCCTCCAGAGTAGCTGGGATTACAGGCACCTGCCACCACACCCAGCTAATTTTTATATTTTTAGTAACAATGAGGTTTCTCCATGTTGGCCAGGCTGGTCTCAAGTTCCTGACCTCAGGTGATCCACCTGCCTCAGCCTCCCAAAGTGCTGGGCTTATAGGCATGAGCCACCATGCCCAGCCCATTTTCTTTATAATTGATGTAAATTTGATTAGCAGAGATCTGGAAGAATACTCAGAAACTCCAGGGTGTTTATGTGTGTTAAGTGGCCAGGACAGTAGCTGCTGTGCCAGTGCTGCCTGGATCCACGTGCCTACCAACCACAGGACACTCGCTACTGTGTGCCAGCCCCACAGTCAGGCCTCTGCCCCCACGGACTTCCTGGACGCGTGCCCTTCCTGTCCCACTGGGGGATGCCTTTTCCTGGAATCCCTCAGCAGCCTCTGCTCACTCACTGAGGGCCAGGCCCGTGTCCCCTTTGGATGATTTTCTGAGACTGTGCCTGTGAGCGAGCCCTGCCCTGTGCTCATGGTGTCACCTGTGGCTGCGCACAGAGCACCGTGGGAACCCGGAGAGGAGGCAGAGGTGGATGGAAAGTGATGGCATTGTGGGTGGGGCTGTGGGCAATGCTCGGGCTCCCAAGGAGACAGGAAGTGGGTGGTTGAGGCAGCCTTGGCAGAGGTGACAAAGAAAGGACTGAAAGTGAGCGGGAACCCAGTGTGGGCGGGTGCAGCAACAACTTCCATGTAGATGAAGCTGTAAGTGAGGCAGCCAGCCTGGCAGGCTTTCTGGAGGAGGTGGCGCTGCCCAAGGGAAAGCTGAGGCATTTCTGTCTGTTTGCTCTGCCCAGGACCCCTCCAGACACCAGGCCGTTCTGGGTATGGCGTTCCTGGTGCTGGCGGTGTTTTTGGCCCTCTCCGTGCTGGTGTACGTCGAGTGTCTCCTGCGGCGCTGGCTCAGGGCCTTGGCGCTGCTCGCCTGGGCCTGCCTGATGGCCCTGGGCTACATGCTGGTGTTCGACGCGTGGACGAAGGCGGCCTGTTCGTGGGAGCAGGTAACGGGGGGACTCTGGACTCCCTGACTGCTGCGCCCTCAGCAGCTCCCACCCCCGCGGTTGGTGCGCTACCACGGGCCCTTCCTGCCCCAAGTGCTTGGCTGTGTGTCTAGGGTGGGCCCGGCTGGTTTTGTCCCTGTGAGTTCTCTGCACTGACAGGGCTGAGAGGAGGGAACATTCACTTGGATGTCGGGCTGCAGCACTTGCGGGGCCCTTTCTCAACCAGCTCGACTTGCAGGCTTGAGCTGCACTGGCCTGGCCGGGGTCACCGGCCCAGTCCTGGACAGTCACTGTCACCAAGTGGTGGCACACTCTGACCAGTGGGCCTGGGTCCTGTGACAGCTCCTGTGGCTGGGGCAGGCTGGGATGAGGCCCAAGAAAACCATGGGGACTGAAGGGGAGGGAGGGGGCGCCACTCCCAGAGGGGGGATGCAGGGCCGGTAGGTGGTGGCAGGCGCAGCTCAGGGAGTGGCGGGAGGGCGGGTGGGGCTGCACTGCTGGAGGCAGCTGGTGAGAGGGAGCCCCAGCCTCCTGGTAATCACCATTCCTGCCCAGAGAGAGCCATGTGGGAGCGGCACCAGGCGGAGGCTCCCTGCATCATGTGGGCCATGGAGCCTCCCACCTGGGGTGGCCACAGGCAGTGGGTCAGCACAGGAAACCATGAACCATGTGGCCGGGCCCGCCCCAGAAACACATTCTGGCTTTTCTTGTTCCCTTGTATGTCTGCCCACGTGACGGGGCGAGGGGCCGCCCTGAGGACACTCACTGGGTGTGCTGGTGTGGTGCAGGCTTCCGGGGCTGCAGGGCTGGCGTGGCACGTCGGGGCACCAGGCTCATGAGGCTGTGTCCACAGGTGCCCTTCTTCCTGTTCATCGTATTCGTGGTGTACACGCTGCTGCCCTTCAGCACGCGGGGGGCTGTGGCCGTGGGGGCCGTCTCCACTGCCTCCCACCTCCTGGTGCTCTGCGCTCTGATGGGAGGCTTCACGACACCCAGCATTCAGGTGGGGCTACAGGTGAGGATGGGCTAAGGCCTCTGGGGAGGGGTTGTGGTCTGGGTCTAAGGGCAGATGGGGGCCCCCTCTGGGTGAGTTGGACCCATAGGTCTCAGAGCCTTGTTTGCAGATAGCCCACTTCCAGGTCGGGCCCTTTCTGCGTCTGTTCCGAAGCTGGGCCCCCAGGGGTGGCCCTGGCCTCCAGCCTTTGCTTTGCTGGCTTAGGGCTCCCATGTGGCTCAGCCCTCAGGGTCTTGACCTCAGGCCCTGCCCTCCAGTTCAGGGGCACTGTCATGGAGTGAGTCCCGTTCCCGAGGTTTCTCTCAGTCCCTGTCCTGACAGGTATGGGAGAGTTTCCCAGGACACTGCCTTTTATTTTCGTGTTGAATGAGTAAACCTTTTGTCCATAATTATTGGGGGTTTAGAGATGTGTTTTCCTCTTGACCATGCCTGGGGTCCTCTCTGGGCAGAGGCTGAACCTCTGCCCAGCTGGCTGGGTGCTGTGCCCTCTGGGACTACCCTTAACATGCATGCCCCTCAGGCCCTGGGCTCTGTGTGGTGGTCTTTTCTGCTTCCCTGGGCATCCTAGTCTTGCGGTCCTAGTGACTCACTAGGAGACTAACTCCTGTCTGGGCCTCAGTTTCCCTGTCTGCCCCAGGAAGATTGCCATCCTCAGTGGGTTCAGGAAATAGGAAGGGAACAGTGCTATCATGAGTCTACCTATGGGTCTGGTGTCCTGGGAAGGCATGGGCCAGGCCACATCTGACCCCACCCCGGCCCACCCACAGCTGCTGGCCAACGCGGTCATCTTCCTGTGCGGGAACCTGACGGGCGCCTTCCACAAGAACCAGATGCAGGAGGCGTCCCGGGACCTCTTCACCTACACCGTGAAGTGCATCCAGATCCGCCGGAAGCTGCGCATTGAGAAGCGCCAACAGGTGGGATGTAGCCCCCACTGCTCACCCTGCACACCCCTGTCCTCTTCCTTTTTCTGTTGAACATGAGACGCTCGTGGCACCATGTGTGAGAGGTGCATGGCCAGACATCCATGCAGTTCTCACTTCAGTCGGTCCTGGGCTCCTGCAGGGTAACCAGAGCCTGTGACTCTTGACTCTGCCTTCCTCCATGTGGTTTCAGTCCTGGGCACGCCATCCCCAGGTGGTGACAGAGAAGGCCATAGTGGCTCCAGGCTCTCCACCCATCATCTTAGCCTCCCCAGCTGAAAGGGCCCTTTCTCACTCAGCCTGAGTCCTGGGGGCTGCTGGGGACATGGGAGGTGGATGCCCAGCTGGGTTGGCAGAGGACGGGAGCAGAGGTGGGGGCATTGTGGGCAGAGCAGGCAGGTGGGCAGGGAGGACAGGGGCCAGGTAGGCCAGGTCTGGGCCCTGATGCCACCTGCCTGTCCCCCACCGGTCCGCCCTCCGGTCTGCCTGCCCGCCCCCAGGAGAACCTGCTGCTGTCGGTGCTCCCAGCCCACATCTCCATGGGCATGAAGCTGGCCATCATCGAGCGGCTCAAGGAGCATGGCGACCACCGCTGTGTGCCTGACAACAACTTCCACAGCCTCTACGTCAAGCGGCACCAGAACGTCAGGTGGGCAGCGAGCCGTGTGGACAGTATCTCCTGGGGGCTGAGCCTACCGCTACCCCTGCTCCAGGCGGCCTCCACGCCCTATCTGGAGGCTCAGAGCCCTGCCCACATAGGGACTGGGAGAAGGCCCTGTGGGACCAGGTCAATCCAGGGCCATTCCTGGGCCTCAGAACCCCCACTTGCTTCTGCAGGGTAGGGTCAGATCAGGGCTCTCAGGGCTCATTGGTGCTGGGGAAGACCTAGCAGCCCCCGAAACTGCCACGCTGTGTGAGCAAACATAGCTTTTTGAAGGAAAGGGTCCTTTCAGATGGTTCTCAAGGGGGCACAGGACCCCCAGAAGGAGGTAAAGCCCCCTCTCTTGGTGCCCAAGAGTGCCCCAGTTCTGACACCTGTCCTTGGCTGATTCACAGGGAACCACAGAGTTTTACTTGAATGCACTGACCTGAGTTTGTCAAGCATAGATGTGGGTGCTGGGTGCTGTTGAGTGTAGATATGGGTCCTGGGAGACCCCCTGGGTCCTCTGCCTGCAGCGCCAACATTATATCCAAGGCTGGCCCACTGCTTTTTCTCTGGACTGTGCATGGTCCACGAGCTCAGGACTTTGGAGCGGGGTCATCTGGTGAAGATTCCAGCTCTTGGCTACTCAGCAAGTCTGTGTCCCGGAGCTTCAGTTTGCACATCTGTAGAATGGCAGTTCTGCAAGGGCTGTGTGAGCACTGGATGCCTATAAAGCGCTGAGCGTGGAAGTTGGGTTGAGGGAGCACAGAGCCACCTCTCTTCAGGGAGTTCTGAAGTCTGTGCTATGGCGAACATTGGATGGGCAAGGGGAACGCTCTGTGACAGCTGAAGTGCCCTTCACCTGTCTGCAGGGATGGGGCTAGGGCAGGCTCGAGGGCTTCTGCATGTTCTGGGCTTTGCTCCCTTTTGCTTTAATGTGAAGCCCCTGGAACTTTAATCTGTCTTTGTGGCCAGGCGTGACTCTCCCATTCCTATGGAGGCTGAGGAAGGGCAGGGGTGATTGGGCTCAGGGCTGGCAGGTTCCTGGGGCTCCAGACAGTCCCCTGTCCTCCTGCTGCTACATCCAGGGGCCTGGCTCTGACACTGCCTCCCACCCTGCCCCTTCCCCAGCATCCTCTATGCGGACATCGTGGGCTTCACGCAGCTGGCCAGCGACTGCTCCCCCAAGGAACTGGTGGTGGTGCTGAACGAGCTCTTTGGCAAGTTCGACCAGATCGCCAAGGTGAGCCCGCCGACCTGTGCTGGGCAAAGCCAGGCCCCTCCCCTGCCTGTCGAATCCCCAGGGGTGTCCTGTGTCCAGAGCCCTGCTGAGATTGAGTTGGGGAGACCATGGCTGAATTTTAGCATCCAGCCGGCAAACATGAGCACCCCATGGTAAAGGTGGGGTGAGCGGTGGTCATGGCAGCCAGGATCCTTTGCCCCCAGAGCCTGAGGCTAGTGGGGAGACTGCCAGCGCACACTGGGCAATATACTGGTGCTCTGGAGCTCAGATGGGGGCTCAGGAGGAGGAGATGGCTCCATCCTCACTGGTAAGCCTGGAAGCTTCCGTTCACCTGGTAGCTCAGAAGGACTGTGGAATGCCCAGCCTCATCCAGAAGCAGCTTTTGATAAGACCTGAGGTGATCATGTGCACATTAAACTTTTGTTTTTGTTTGTTTGTTTTTGTGAGACAGTCTTGCTCTGTCACCAAGGCTGGAGTGCAGGGGTGCCATCACTGCTCACTACAGCCTGGACCTCCCAGGCTCAAGTGAGTCTCTTGCCTCAGCCTCCTGCGTAGCTGCGACCACAGGCACATGCCACCATGCCTGGCCAACTTTTTGTATTTTTTGTAGCAATGGGGTTTTGCCGTGTTGGCCAGGCTTGTCTCAAACTCCTGACCTCAAGTGATCCTTCCCCTTTGGCCTCCCAAGTGCTGGGAGTGCAGTGTGAGCCACTGCTCCTGGCCCACCTTAAAGTTTGAGACACTTGAAAAAACATCTGAGGAGGAAAGGGAACAGTGTTTTTGGCAGGGGGAACAGCATAGATAAAAGCCTGGAGTGGAGAGAAATGCCTGTGTACCCATGGGATGAATGTAGCTCCGTGTACATGGAACAGGGCGTGAGGAGCAAGGGTACAAGGTCAGACGTGCAAGGATCTGAGGGCCGAGTGAGGTGAGGACCGGGATGCTGAGGAGCTCGGGAGGTGGGAGGGGAGACAGGCAAGGAATGTCTCCATTGACGGACCAAATGGTGCTGAGAGAGGCTGAGTGCCAGGCCTTGAGCCTGGGTGGGGCCTTGGCCTACATGGTATATGCTCTGAAGAGAAGCGCAGGGGCCAGGGACCCTGGGGAGCACCTAGCCCAGCCTCAGATAGTCAGGGCAGACTTCCTGGAAGTGGTGGCCATTAAATAGAGACTGAAGTGTAAGATTTAAGGTGGCGGCTCCCTATCCTGGCTGTACCTGTGAATTACATGAAAAGCTTAAATGTAACACCAACACCCGTGTCCACACCCATCAGAGTTCTGTTTTGTTTTGTTTTTGAGACAGAGTCTTGCTCTGTCACCTAGAGTGAAGTGCAATGGCATAATCATTGGTCACTGCAGCCTCACCCTCCCCGGGCTCAGGTCATCCTCTCACCTCAACCTCCCAAGTAGCTGAGACTACAGGTGTGCACCACAACCCCTGGCTAATTTTTTTCTGTTTTGTGGGGATGGGGTTTTGCGATGTTGTCCAGGCTGGTCTTGAATTCCTAGGCTCAAGTGATCCCCCCACCTCAGCCTCCCAAAGTGCTAGGATCATAGGCATGCATCATCATGCCTGGCCCCATCAGAATTATTAAGAGACCCCCATCCCCTGCACCGATGACTCTGTGTGCAGAAAATCAATATTCTAGAACCTGATGGGAGGCAAGTTATGGCTTCACACTGGGAAGAATTCTTCATGATCAGAGCTGCTCAATCCTAGGAGGGACTGGAGGGGAGCTCCCTGTCGCAGGGGTAACCAAGTTGCTGTAGGATTGCACTGGTCAGGGACGCTCTGGAAAACTGTCCCATCCTGGGCATTGTGGACTGAGTGACTCAGAGGGCCTGTCTAGCCTGGAACCTTCCTTCAGGATCTGCATAGCTTCTGAACCAGCAGCTGGGAGACCCAGAGGTTAGGTCTCATGTGGGAGACGGGGCCTGGGCTCAGGCCACAGCTGGCCGTTTCCTTACCATAAAGCCCACACAGAGGGTCCCTGGCCTCTTGGACATAGTTTTCCGTCCCCAGCAGGCCTGGGAGGCATGGCCCTATTGCACAGATGGGGAAAGGAAGGCCACGGCAGTTTCCGGCTTCCCGGTCCAAGCGTCTAATCTCTGGGCAGAGTCAGGCAGGGCTGATCCCAGCCTTTCCTCCTATCAACAATCAGATTCTAGAAGTGTAAGCTCTTTCCAAGAGCCAAGGCCTCCTGTCTCAGAGTGTCAGAGACCCAGGGGACTGTCAGCCGGCAGAGCAGCCTGGGGAATGTGGCCTCCTCTACCTCTCTGAGAGCCGGGCTGGGTCCACGGGCAGTCTTGTGCCTGGTTTGAGAGGAGATCAGGTCAGCCGGAGTCCTGAGTCAGCGCCTGGCATCCAGGTCTGCCAAGGTTGCCTGCTTTCTAGGAATGCCACTGTCCTCATGTCCCTGCAGTCACTCAGAACTCACTCAGCATGTGCCAGATGGGGCCGAGCAGGAAACATCTGGCACATGCTCAAACTGAGTAATTGGAGGAGGGCGAAGGCCAGGGACGGTTCCCAGAATGGGCGGGTGCAGGGGACCTGGAGGCAGGGCTGGTGCTGTGTCTGGGGCCTGGGTCCATGATGGCTGATGGGCACGGAGTGGGGACGAGGACAGGATGGGCTGGAGACCTGGAGACAGATGGTGTTCCAGGAGCAGGGCTAGCCCTCATCACCTTGTAGGATGGAGCCCTCTTAGCTCCCTCCCTACCAGACGCCAGAGCACAAGGCCACCTGCTGGGGTGTCCAGTCCGTGGGGGTCGGCTGAGCAGGGTAGAGGGTGGGGATGGGAGAGCAGAGGCAGATGTCCTGTACGTTGCTTCTTCTTCAGCTCCCCTAAAGCCCCACCCATGGGGCTTCAGTGCGTGTGGCCACCCCTGCTGAGGGCTTAAGGAGGGTTTGGTGACGCAGCACTGTCTCAGATGAACCTCAGAGGGCCCACAGGGGTCCCCTTCCATCCGGGGGCCTTTTCCTTGTCTCTGGCCTCACCCCTCTCCGTCTCCTCCCTCCCCATCCCTATCTTTCCTATGAGTCTCTGGCCTCACCCCTCTCCGTCTCCTCCCTCCCCATCCCTGTCTTTCCTATGAGTCTCTGGCCTCGCCCCTCTCCGTCTCCTCCCTCCCCATCCCTGTCTTTCCTATGAGTCTCTGGCCTCGCCCCTCTCCGTCTCCTCCCTTCCCCTCCCTGTCTTTCCTATGAGTCTCTGGCCTCGCCCCTCTCCGTCTCCTCCCTTCCCCTCCCTATCTTTCCTCTCTGCATCGATATCGTTCCTCCCTACTAAGCCCTGGCAGCACAGCCACCGCTTGGGTGACCTTGACACATGCTGACCCTTTGGTGTGTGCACCTGCGACCTCAGTCCTCGTCCTCCGCTCCTCTGCAGCCTCCTGGCTACCTTGCAGTCTCTTCCCCAGCTGTGTGGCCCCGGGGGTCCTGTGGGTGCCTGAGCACTCTTCCTGCAGAGACTGGCATGGCTGGCTCTCTCTGTTCCTCGGGGTCTTAGCTCTAATGATTCTGATTCCTCCTCTGAGACGTCTTCGCTGGCCTCCTGGGCACGTCGCCTCCCTCCTGTGCCTTGGTTTTCTTCTTAGCACCCATCACCGCTGGGCACACTGTTTTGTTTTTGTTTTTCTAGTTTAGCGCCCACCCCTCCCGCCTGTGTGTGGGCTCCGTGGCTGCGGGGATTTGCGTCTGTTTTGTTCACTGCTCTGTCTCCTTGCTTGGCCCAGGGCTGGGTACTCAGTAGGCACTCAGATATTACCTGGGCAAACGAAACCAAGGCAGAGCCCTCCCCGAGGCCCTTAGGAACATTTGTGTTCACCCCTGGTGCCTGCTTGGGGGCTCCTCCCAGGGAGTCCCCCATGTTACTAAGCCTTTAAAGCCAGGCCCAGAAGTGGCTCCTGGTGGCTGGACCCCAGGAGGCAGCCTCCAGCAGGGAGAGAGCCAGGTGCACCCTGGAGGGTAGGGGAGGTGGCTGTCATGAGAGGTCCCAGCCCCAGACCTTCCAGTGACCAGGCCCCTCCCTCGCCCTGCAGGCCAACGAGTGCATGCGGATCAAGATCCTCGGCGACTGCTACTACTGTGTGTCGGGCCTGCCCGTGTCACTGCCCACCCATGCCCGGAACTGCGTGAAGATGGGGCTGGACATGTGCGAGGCCATCAAGTAGGTCCTGGGTGGCCCAGGTGCTGGGTCCTGCCCCGTGGCAGACCCGCCTGGACATGGTAGGGGATGCGTCATTCCCATTTCACAGATGGGGAAACTGAGGCTCAGGGGTTGAAAGCAGCTTGCCTGGACCACCCAGCCTGCTGGAGGATTCAGACCTCTTCTGTTTGCTTCCCTCCCTCTGGGGGCTGCCTGTGACTCTAAGTCCCAGAAAGCGTCTCCGGAGCTCAGTGCTGGATGACATAAGATCAGGGCAATGGGCTCCGCTCCCCTCAGGGATGGGGTCTTAGCAACAGCAGGAGGCTTCAGGGCAGGCAGCTGGGGGAACTTTCGGACCCAGGGGCCAACTGCAAGGCTCCATCTGCTTCCTGCTCCCCCTGTGAAGATCCTGGAGTCAGGCTTGCTCCTGAGGGTACGGGGAGACCCCCAGCTCTGGAGGCTCCTTCCTGATGGCACCCAGCTCCCCTTGAGGTACCCTGTGGCTCTGAGCAGCTGGGGTCTGTGGGAAGAGCTTGCTGAGAGGGCTGTATGGGGAGAGGGCCAGGCAGGCCCAGCCAGGATGACCGCTGTGGGGCGGAGCAGGGCCTGGCGGGGCTGCCCGTCCCGGGCGTAAGTCCCTGCTCCAGCCTGTCCTTCCTCCAAGTCCTGCTGCAGGTGGCTGGCATTGCCAGGAAGAAGCCTGGGCAGAACTGGAGGGGCCTGGCTCTGCTCCACTGCCTGTGTGACCTCAGGCTGGCCCCCGCCCTGTAACGGGCAGAGGTTGTACAGGCCCTCGTGCGCCTTTGGCTCTGACCCTGGAACGCTTGGTCAGTGCCCAGCCTTGCTGGTGGACACATGGTGCTGCCTGTTATGGAGACTCAGGCTCTGTTCCTGTCTTGGGGGTCTCCTGTGCCCCACGGAAACTCTCCCATGGGGCTCTGCTCCCATACTCAGTGGTGCCAATGACTCCCAGGGCCCTGCTTCCCAGGGATTGGGGGGCATAAAAGGCACCCCAATAAATGTATTTATTTATTTATTTGAGATGGAGTCTTGCTCTGTTGCCCAGGCTGGAGTGCAATGGTGCATCTTGGTTCACTGCAACCTCCACCCCCTGGATTCAATTGATTCTCCTGTCTCAGCCTCCTGAGTAGCTGGGATTACAGGCATGTGCCACCATGCCTGGCTAATTTTGTATTTTTAGTAGACACAGGGTTTCACCATATTGGCCAGGCTGGTCTCGAACTTCTGACCTCAAGTGATCCATCCACTTCGGCCTCCCAAAGTTCCGGGATTACAGGTGTGAGCTACCGTGCCTGGCTCCCAGTAAACCTTTAAACCCCCAGCCAGTGCTGCTGCATGTGTTTCAGGCCCATCATCATGGGCTATAGTGACTAGTTGGAATTCCTCCTCCTTCCTACCTAGCCCTTGAGCTCAGGTGTGGCCACACCTACTTGTATGCTCCTGGGGACGGGGTGCTCAGCTCCTTCTGAAGAGACAGCCCCATCAGGCTGAGAACATTCTCTCTGTGGGCTGAGCCTGCCCTGTTCCCACACCCTGTCCTATATCCACTCCACACCTCAGATCTTCAGCCTGTCTCAGGGCTTAGGCAGGGCGGGGTGACTGGGCCACTCTGCTCCAGGCAGGTGCGGGAGGCCACGGGCGTGGACATCAACATGCGTGTGGGCATACACTCTGGGAACGTGCTGTGCGGGGTCATTGGGCTGCGCAAGTGGCAGTATGACGTGTGGTCCCATGACGTGTCCCTGGCCAACCGGATGGAGGCAGCCGGAGTCCCCGGGTGAGGCTGGGCTGGGCAGCGGCAGGGCCAGAGGCCTGGGGCTGGCTGTGAACTGAGGGGTCTTGGTGGGTCAGGTGTAGGGGGAGGGATGAATGTAGAAAAGCCAGCCTGGGGCCCGGACCTGGCTGCTGTGCACCCCTGGGTGGGTGCCAGCCTTCTCTGGGCCCCACGGCTCTGCCTGACTTGGGTTTTCTGCAGCCGGGTGCACATCACGGAGGCGACGCTGAAGCACCTGGACAAGGCGTACGAGGTGGAAGATGGGCACGGGCAGCAGCGGGACCCCTACCTCAAGGAGATGAACATCCGTACCTACCTGGTCATCGACCCCCGGGTACAAGGCCTTGGAGGCTGCAGCTGGGGGGACCCAGAGGGACTGGAGGGGCCCTGGGGAGTGCAGCCCACATCTCGGGGGAGACCCCTGTGGAGGGAGAGGTGGGGAAGGGCCCTGCCCGGGCAGGAGTGAGCTCCCTGTTCCTGGGTACCTTCTAGGCACTGAGTAGCCTCTCCTCAGGCCTCCGTTCTTTCCTATGTGATGAAAAACGAGGCCTGCCCCACCAGAAGGAGCTGATCCGAGCGAGGCCCTGTGGCGCCTGGCACGTCACTGCATTCTATGAGTTATCGTCACTCTTGATTTATTTTCCGTGATGTGGTTACTAATCTCCCACATTTCTAAGAGACACACTTTCGAAACATAGTTTGGATGAGACTCAGGAAAGCTGGGAGTGGCCCGGGAGCCACTGGGCAGGAGCTGCTGTGTGTCCTGGGCTCTGACCACAGTCCCCCTGGTGGCTCCAGGACCCCACACTGGGGGACGCAGTTCCACTGCCTCTGTCCAGGTGGGGCCCCCTCCGGCCCGTCGGCTGCCCGCCCCTGGCCTGCTCGAGGGAGGCCGGCGTGTCTGGCCACTGCTTTGTGAATCATCCCCGTGGCTCGCTCAAGAATGTCGGCCCAGCCGGTGGCGAGTGGCTTTTCACTCTGGTCCTGGCTGTGCCTTGGGCCTGGCCTGAGTGCTAGAACCCGGGGGGGCGGCCAAGGGCTGGCCTGTGAGCCTCCCTACACATCTGCTGGCCTCACTCTGACCTCAAGGCCTCTGGTGCCGTGCCATCCATACTGAGCCAGTGTCTGGGAAAACCCTTCCTAGTACCCGTGTCCTGCTCCAGCACCCACCTAGAACAGGGCCCTGATCCTCGCCTGCATGCCGGCCCTGGCCCCACCCCTCCAGGCCCTTCCCCTGCTCTCCTGTCCCCTCACCCCACCCGGTCCTCTCCTGCCCCTCCGCGGCCAGGCTGGTGGCTGCCTGAAGGTCCCTGCACCCAGAATGCTCCTCCCTCCGTCCCTAATGCCCTTGTTTATCTGTGTTCCTTGCCTGTTGTCAGCCTGAGCACCGTGCGGTGGGCTCCTCCTCTCCAGGCCACAACCCTGACCCCGTGCTGAGATGGGTGCCCGGCTCAAAGCCGGTGCTCCGACAGCCCTTGCATGGATGAAGCAGAGCCCCTCACCCAGGAGGCTCTGAAAGCTACCCCCGCAGCTGCCAGGCTGAGCAGGGAAAGCTGCAGGCCGTCTGCGCAGACCTGAATCTCAGATAACCGTGAATCCTGCTTCTTGCATGAGTGTCCACGCACTACCCAGCTGGGCAGCTGTATCTATCTGGCAGCTCCACGCTTTCCCCACCCCACCCTACCCCACCCTTTTTTTTTGCTTACGTTGATTGGTTCAGGTGGTTGAAAGTTCAAAAGGTGTGAAGGGCGGCTTGTAGAGACTCCTTGTCCCCAGCCAGCACATCTCCTCAGAGGGGGTGTGTGCAGCGAGTTTCTTGTGTTCCCACAGGGATTTTCATGCACAGAGTGAATTGTGAGTCCCTTCACCCTTCTTGCTAAGGTGGTGGTGGCAAGCCCCGTGGTTGTGCACCCTGCATTTCTCCCACCTTGGGGACGGCCTTCCTGTGTGCAGGGTGCTCGTCTGTAGCTCCTGTTTTTGACGTGGAGGTGGATTTTCTGCACTGGCTTCCGTGGGCTCTGTCTCACGCTGTTGCCGCGTGGCCTGGCTGGGGCAGGGCGGGCTCCCGTGGACTGGATGGTGGCTGCAGGTGCCCCGTGGGGCTCATATTGATGCCACGCCCATTCTGAGCAGGCAGATGTTTGCTCAGAACTAAGGAATCTGATTTTTTTATTTTGTTTCTGCTTTGTAGTCATTTCTCAGGGAGCTGGGGTGTCTGGTTTCCCTGCTATAAGAGAAGTGCCAGTGACCTTGAACTTGAATGGCTGGGTGCTGTGTAGGCAGAGTTGCCATGGTGGAGGAGGGGATGTAGAAACGCACCCATGCCCGCCAGGTTGCTCACCGCAGGGCCAGCACCCTCTTCCTACTCTGGGACGCTCACAAGGACTGAATTCCACATGGCTCCCATGGTTAGGCAGATAGACATGGCTAAGAGCTTAAAAATGTTTCTGTCCCAAAAGGTGGCGAGGCTTCCAGGAAAGTTGCACTGTGGCTTAACGAGTGTTTGTAGCTGCGGAGGCTTATCCATGGGGTGTTTGCAGGGCCCCAGGAGACAGGGGAATGTTTCGGGGGCTGAGGAGAGACCTGGCAGACCTGGAGCCAGCTTTAGCTCATCTCTGGCAGCCTTGCAGGCGCTTCTCTTCCCTGCCCCTTTCCCAGTTTTGCCTGGCCACTCCAACTGGGGAAGACCTCAGGCGTGGGCTCTTGCAGGGGAGAGCGAGTCTCAGGTCTGTGGCATGAGTAGGGGAGGCAGGGCTGGCCATGCATTCACCGCCTGGCTGAGCCACTGGCGTGAGGCTGGGTCTCGTAGGCACATGGCAGGTCATGGCCCTGTGCCATCTGTGGTTGGGAGCCACAAAAGTGGAACTCCCTGGATCACTGCCCTGGGGGTTGGCTGGCTCTGGCTTGGCCACTTCTCGAGGCGGTCAGCACCCCTCTTCCTCCTGGTTGCTTCCCACAGGAAGGAACCAGCGCGTGCCAGCCATGTGTGGGAGGGCGGGGTAGGATGCCTGTGGCTTTCCCAGGTGCCTCCTGGGTAGGGGCTGATGGGTGCTCAGGCCCCAGGGACTCTCTTGTTCCAAGGAGCCTCAAGGGCCGTGGGGCCTTGGGCTTGGGACCTGAGCCCTGCATCTCTCCCTGGGGAGGCAGAGCAGGAGGTGGGGCTGGGTACCCACCAGCCTCCTCTCAGCCTGGGGCAGGGCTAGAGCACTGAGCTGGGATCCCATGTGGCCTGGCCTCGGAGTGCACTGGGCTTTGGCTGGCCAGTCCCCGAAGGCACTGCAGAGTGAGCAACTTCTTTGACGTTTATTTTTTTCACGGGATCAGCCAGTGCTCAGGGCGGCATCACACTTCAGGGAAAGTCAGTTGGAGGTGGCGGCCCCTTCCTGGAGAGGGGGTGGCACGGGCCCATGTCTGTGTCTGCCCGCAGAGCCAGCAGCCGCCCCCGCCGAGGCAACACACCCCCAGGTCCAAGGGAGATGCGGCCCTGAAGATGCGGGCGTCCGTGCGCATGACCCGCTACCTCGAGTCCTGGGGGGCAGCGCGGCCCTTTGCACACCTCAACCATCGTGAGAGTGTGAGCAGTGGCGAGACACCCATCCCTAATGGGCAGAGGCCCAAGGTAGGTCCCCCTCCCACCCAGAGAGCCAGGGATTGGGGCCCCAAGCTGGGGGCAGGAGAGTGGGTGCTGAAGATCTCACCCTGTTGGCCTCACTGTTCCCATCTGTAAAATGGCCACAGCCTCTGCCCCACCTCCTGGGGCTGGTAGGGAAACAAAGGCATTTGGAGAATACGCCAGGGTGGCCAGGAACGTCCCTGTCCTCCTTGGTGCCTGGACCATGCTCAGCCGTAGTCAGGATGTCTGTGGCTTGGATGACCCCTGACACCTTGTCCTGCATATCAAGTGTCAGAGGGGCTGCACCCAGCTCAGCGGTGGGCTTTAGGGCCCGGCATTCTGGAGAATGACTGTGTCTTCTCCTACCTTCCCTTTCAGAGCATTCCCCATCGCCACCGCCGGACCCCTGACAGGTGCGTGCCCTGCCTTCCTGGCCAAATCCTGCTGCAGCCATCTCCTCCAGGCAGGCTGCCCTGACCAGCCTCTGTTCAGTGGGCAGCTCTGCGAGGCCCAGCCCAGGACCTCTGTGAAGTTGGCCAGGGCTTGGGTCAAAGCATTTCTAGGAACCAGAGCTTCCTGGTCTCTGGCTCTTCCACATGGCCATGTTGAAGCACCTGTTGTGTGCTGCCCTGGTGGGGTCAGTGGAGTCAGTGGGAGGGAAGGAGATGCTGGTGGGTGTTCTGGTCCCCATGCCAACCCTGGGGGTGTAGCCAAAGATGCCTTGGACTGGAGCTTGGGCTTGCCCTCAGCCTCTGGCTGGGCTGCTGGCCAGCTGGGCCATGCTGGGCGATGCTGGGTCCTCGTTTGCCCTTTCTTGGTCTCAGTGGGTCCCACCCATTCCTTCAGCATCCCACATGAGGTTCTGAAACCCCACTGGTGTCCATGTCCACACCCTCCTCTGGGAGAGTTGGAGGTGGTCTCCACGCTAATGCAGTTGGGGGTATCTGATTCCAGGAGCATGTCCCCCAGGGGGCGGTTGGAGGATGACTCATATGACGAGATGCTGTCAGCCATCGAGGGGCTCAGCTCCACGAGGTGAGGCCTGAGACCTCTGCCCACCCCTCACCTCTCCACCTTGGACAGGGGTCCCCCATGTGGGCAAGCCCACCTCGTGCCCCATGCCCAGTGGCCCAGCCCTGTTCCTTCCCTCTGCCTGCTGCTGCCTCCCGAGGGACTGGACCTCCTCCCAGCCCCATCTCACTGCCGAGGGCCCCACCCCCAGGCCCTGCTGCTCCAAGTCCGACGACTTCTACACCTTCGGGTCCATCTTCCTGGAGAAGGGCTTTGAACGTGAGGTGAGGGCCCCCAGCCTCCTTCCCCCTAGAGGGGCGGGGTCTGCAGGCCTGGGGTGGGGTGGGGGATGCAGGTCACAGGGCAGCCTGCACTCCCAAGACTGGCTTGGGGAGGGGCATGGAGAATCCACAGCTTCTCCTGAGCGGGGGTGGAGCCAGCACAACGCCAGCCTGGCTCTGTCTCCTGCTGGCCTCCTTCCATGACCCGAATGCCCCACCAGAGATTTGCCCCCGTAGGTCTGCAAGACTTGTTCTGTCCAGTGCCAGAGCCTTAGCAGATCCTGGCATGGATGCCTCAGGCTGACGGCACTGGCCTTGCAATGAGACAAGAACCCAAAACTCAGTTGTCAGTGTCCTGTCTTGCTGCTACGGGCCTTTTGTACTGAAAATGACCATTTCTTTACTGAGTGCCTTCTGGGTTCTGGCAGTGTCCTCGGCACCCACATTATATGATTTAACCCTCACACCGCCGACCCAGGGGTGCTGCTCTACCACTTCACAGACAGGACACTGGCTCTCAGAGGCTCCAGAGCCTGTCCCAGCTGCAGGTGTGGCCCGTCAGAGAGGACAGACCCGGCCCTCATTGCTCCAGGGGGGCCTCCCTCAGCCTGAGGAAATGGTGCCCAGAGTCCAGGATTGGGAGGATTCCTTCTTTTGGAGCTCCCTGAGTTGGGGGCTTTCTAGGTGAGGTCACCAGGAAACGTGCCTGGTGGGCCTTGCCGGCTGAGTGACGCTGCAGGCTGTGTGGCCGGGGTGACGAGCGTGCTTTCCTTCCCTGCAGCAGGAACCCTCCTGGGGCTGTGATCCCCAGACGGCACCTGGGTGGTGGGGGCTATGGCATGGGAGTCTCCTGACCTGCCAGCTCCTTGGGTTGGGGTGAAAAGAGCCCCGGAGCTCAGACTTGGCTCCTGGCCATGTACTTGGGGCCGTGAGCTCTGCAGGGACCTTGGAAAGAGGGACTCAGCTGGCGCAGTGGAGGGGAAGACATTGTCTTCAAATAGGAAGAGCTGCGATTGGAAACAAACAAAACTTACCAAGTGTAATGTCGCCTAGCACTCCAGGATGGTGGGAGGGCTTAAATTAATTAATTAATTAATTAATTTTTAAGCTAGAGATGGGGGCTATTTTGCCCAGGCTGGTTGGTCTCAAACTTCTGGGCTCAAGTGACCCTCCTGCCTCAGCCTCCCAAAGTGCTGGGATTACAAGCATGAGCCACTGTCCCAGTGAGGAGGTGTTTTTTTAAGCCTGATTCACTGGAGCCGGGTGGGCAAGTGGCCCTGTAGGCGGCCACCCCTCACAGACCCTGTTGCCCCCAGTACCGCCTGGCGCCCATCCCCCGGGCCCGCCACCACTTCGCCTGCGCCAGCCTGATCTTCATCTGCATTCTGCTTGTCCATGTCCTGCTCATGCCCAGGTCAGTTGGATTGGGGGTGTGGGGGTCTGGCCTGCTGGGATCCAGGCTGGAAGGTGACAGTGGCAAGATCCACCAGAGAACCTGCAAGGAGCTGTGTGATTTGGGCTGGAAGGGGTCGGCTGCTGGAGTCTAAGAAACTGGACCAGGGGTTGTGGCCGCACACCTTGAGTTACCAACACTTCTTTTTAATAGAATGTGTGTTTTCTGCCACAGGCCTCCCTACTCCCTAATGTCTCTCTTCTCAGTCACCTGTCTTATGTGTGGCCTGCAGGCATTTTGCTTGTCACCCCTTGCCTTAGGTGTTTGGAGTGCTAGGAGAACAGACTCTGAACACTTTAGGCACTATCCTTTCTTACATGCAGGGACATGGAGATGCAGAGGGCTAATGATTTATCCAGAAGTCACTGAGATTCATGCTTCTGGCTCTAGGTCCCTACTGGGTGGGGTATAGGGATGGGGGTGAAGTTAGAGGGAAGGGATCTGAGGTCAGCTACTTGGTTTCTAGAAGAGCAGTTAGGCCGAAGCATGGACCAGGATTGTGGTTTTGGATATGCTTAATGCAGACATAATAGGGATGTGGGGTGCGGTGGCTCACACCTGTAATCGCAGCACTTTGGGAGACCGAGGGGCAAATCGCTTGAGGTCAGGGGTTCGAGACCAGCCTGGCCAACATGGTGAAACCCCATCTCTACTAATGATAGTGCATACCTGTAATCCCAGCTACTTAGGAGGCTGAGGCAGGAGAATCACTGGAACCCAAGTGGTGGAGGTTGCAGTGAGCCAAGACCGTGCCACTGTACTCCAGCCTGGGCGACAGTGAGACCCTGTCTAAAAAAATAATAATAAAAAGGGAACACGTTTTTACTGTTTTTCTGGGTCTAAAGGCTGCAGAGATATTGCTCATTTTTTATATACTTGGACCAAAAAGAGTGACATGGTCTTGACCTCAGTCTTCATGATCTGGCCAGGCCCTGTGTGTTGCCCATGTGGCAGCAGGGCCACAGTTTCCACAGGTCCCCTTTGCTGCGGGGAGAATAGCAGGTGGGACGGGGATAGGGGGCTGTCAGCCGGAGGATTGGCAGGGGCAGGGTTTCTGAGCAGAAGGCCCTAGGCAGAACCTAGGTTCTTCTCTCCTCTCTAGGACGGTGGCGCTGGGTGTGTCCTTTGGGCTGGTGGCCTGTGTGCTGGGGCTGGTGCTGGGCCTCTGCTTTGCCACTGAGTTCTTGGTAAGTGGGGAGCCCTGACCCCGTGGCCCCTCCCTCCCTGCCTTCGCACACCTGCCCAAGAGCCCTCCCTGGTAAGCTTGGCTGGGCTGAGGTCAAGGCTAGGTGCCCATTACTCCTGCTTCGGAGACAATTTCCCGAGTGCCCTGGATGCTTCTCCTGAGGGTACCACTCCCCAGGCTGCCAGTGGCCAGCCCTCCTTATCCAGGCTGTTGGCTCTGGGTGACTCAACCCTGTTACTCCACAGAGGTGCTGCCCAGCCCGGGGGATGCTCCACACTATTTCCGAGAGGGTGGAGATGCAGCCCCTGCTGAGGCTGACCCTGGCCGTCCTGACCATCGGCAGCCTGCTCACTGTGGCCATTGTCAACCTGGTGGGTCCTGGGATGGGGAGGCAGGCCTCCTGGGTACAGGAGGACCTCTAGATTTGGGACACCTACAATGTGGCCTTAAAAGCTGCCTCGGGTTTACCTCTCCAAGCTCAGCGGGTGGCCCTGTGGGGTTCCCTTTTGCAGACTCAGGGCTCCTCACCTTTGGGTTTTCAAGAGGACTTTGGGGGCCCAGAGAGCTTCTGTGGCCAGCCCCAGGAAGATGCGATGCCTTGAGCCACTACATCCTGACACCCCATTCATTCTTCATGGCCATGAGGTGACCCTGCCTCTCCGAGACTCAGTTTCCCATCTTGAGATGAGCCCTGCTCCTCTGCTGGTGCTCAGAGCAGAAAGCAGCCTGTGGGACACTCGTCCACCTCCCTCCCAGACCCTGCATCCCAGCCATGGCCTCTCCCTCACCTCTGCGCCCTGGACCCTGGGTTTTTGGAATGTGTTCCTGTGACCACTTCCCTAGGGTCACCTGGAGAGAAGGTTGAAAATGCTGGTCCCATCCCCTGGCCGCTGTCGCTCTGAGGGTGACTGTGCCCTCATCTCCCAGCCCCTCTGCACTCTGAACCTGATGGCTGCTGTGCTCTGAGCTGACCCCATCGTGAAACCTCAGGCTGCTGTGATACTCACGATTGCCTGGGGGCCACCTTGCTCGGCCTGGGCAGCCGTCCCTGGACCAGCTCTGATGGGGACCTGTCTCCTCTGCAGCCCCTGATGCCTTTCCCAGTCCCAGAGCTGCCTTTCGGCAACGAAACAGCCCTGCTGGCCACGAGCAGCAAGGCAAGGGCCCTGTGCGATCCCCTCCCGGTGAGTGCGCCAGGCGTGGCTTCGTGGCCTCACTCGGAGTGGGGCTGCTGCCGCCAGGGGTGTAGTTGGGACCCTCAAAGTATGGGTGCTGAGTCCCTGAGAGCACAGCACGTGGAGGCTGAGCCTGGCCTCTCCTACAGAGCTGGGAAAGCAGGGCCCCATGGGCTGAGTTGGGAGTGCGGAGCAGTCCAGGCCTGGGCAGGCTTGGTCTAGGCGTTGTGGGCAGGCAGGGAGTGAGGAGAGCATCTGCTGGCCTTGTAGGGGGCTCCTGGTCAGGGCACTACCTCTGCGGCAGGCCTGCGGCTGTGTTATCCACAAGTATGCGCAGCTCAGGGAGGGGCTTCATTAGGTGGTGGCGCCAGGGCAGGCCCAGGCAGGCCGTGGGGCCTGGAGGACCTCACAGACAGCAGCCTCTGCAGCTTCAGGGGGTGGTGGTGCAGTGAGCTGGGCCCTAAAGGGAAGAAAGGTTCTGAGACAGAGGACGGGATGGTGTGGAAAAAGCTGAGGCGTGTGTTGGGGTTTTGGGTGGGCTGCCCTGGGGAGGGAGTAGGGGAGAACCGGGAGATGGAGCCAGGGGCAGGCTTGATCGACTGGGGGGTTCAGGAATGCCAGGGTGAAGAGCGTGGTCTTTACTCTGGGGGCTGGGGAGCCACAGCACCATCTTGAGCAGGGCAGAGGTGCTCTGCAAGAGCAAGCTCACGAAAACTCAGAGAGGCAGCGTGAATGCACGCATGTTCTAGCCTTGACATTGACCATGGTCTGTCGTATCCACGGCACCTGCATAGTTTTTCCTTTTAAATGAGCTCATGTCATATAAAACTACGGAGAAAACAACACAACACTGGAAACTCTTAGGTCTTGTTTTTTGTTGAGAAGGGAGGCAGCAAGGCGAGAGTGCGATGCTGAGGCACTGCGGGGGTGGGCTCAGGGGTATGTGCCGGGCCTTAGGTGAGTAGGTGGTGCGATGGCTCTGTCCTTAGGTGAGTAGGCGGTGCGATGGCTCTGTCCTTAGGTGAGTAGGTGGTGCGATGGCTCTGTCCTGAGTGACCCCCCACCCCCACCCAGTATTACGCCTGCAGCTGCATCCTGGGCTTCATCGCCTGCTCCGTCTTCCTGCGGATGAGCCTGGAGCCAAAGGTCGTGCTGCTGACAGTGGCGCTGGTGGCCTACCTGGTGCTCTTCAACCTCTCCCCGTGCTGGCAGTGGGACTGCTCCAGCCAAGGCCTGGGCAACGTCACCGAGCCCAACAGCACCGCCAGGTGGGGCCCCACCCCTGTCCCCATCCCCATGGTGGCCTGTTCATCTGGTGTCTGCTCACACCAAGGGGCTTCTGTGTTCATGGGGAGTGGGCACCTTTTGGGGTGGGGCTGGCGGATAGCCTGGCTTTCATCTCACAGTAGGGACCGAGGCTTGCCCAGGTCCCAGGTCTCTAGCGCTCAGAGCTGAGAAATTCAACTCACTGGCAGGTTCTTTAGGAAGTCCCTGGTCTGACAGAGGCCATAGGGTCATCCTGTTTCCAGGCCAGTCTAGTGGTGGGGAAGGAGAGGGGCCGCAACTCTGTCTAGCTCTGTGCCTCTTAGGGCCACATCCTGGGTCTCAAGTTCTGAAAGGAGCAGTTGCTTCCGTCTCTACCTGGACAGGTGGTGATACCTGAGGCTTGAGCAAGGCTGGGGTGTGTGGTTCTAGGGGCTCTGGGTCCCAAGTGGATTAAGGAGAGGACCTGCCCCCAGCCCCCCAGCCCCCAAACAAAAAAACTGGAAGCCTGGGGACCCAGAACAGAATCTGCCCGTGTGGATCTGCCCTACACCTGCAGAATTCTTACGCCTCCCGTCCACCCTACCCTGCCTGCCACCGACCCTGGCTCACCAGGAGCTCTGGGCTCCCTCCAGGCCCTCATCACAGCTGATTCTGGTCATCCAGGGGTAATATATCAGGTCACCCCTGTGAGGGCTCCCCGTCCTCCTGGCCCACCTCATCCCTCCTCCCTTTATAACCTGAAGTTGTCTTGTTTTCTACCCACCCCATTAGAATCAATTTTCCCCTTTCACCCTGGGTGCACATGGCACCTAGAGAGCATGACTCCGTTGGTGGGTTGGGGCGGTGAGTGCTGGGAGTGACTCGGGCCTCCCTTCACATCCAGCAGCACCCCTAGCTGTTCCTGGAGGGACCTGAAGACCATGATCAATTTCTACCTGGTCCTGTTCTACATCACCCTGCTCACACTCTCCAGACAGGTATGGAGGCTACCCCTCGATCCCTGCCCCAGCTCTGCCTGCTTGTCCTCACTTCCAGCTGGAGATGGGGTGGGGTGGGCTTATATGGAGCAGCAGAGACCAGAGTCCTGCCAGGAAAGTGCTGGTTCCCTGGCCAGAGGCTCCAAGGATGCCAGGAACAGACGGACCTGGCTAGGAGATGCATGCCAGCCCGGCCGCGCTCACCTGCAGACAGGGTACTTATGTATCCACCATTTGCAGATTGACTATTACTGCCGGCTGGACTGCCTATGGAAGAAGAAGTTCAAAAAGGAGCACGAGGAGTTTGAGACCATGGAGAATGTGAATCGCCTTCTTCTGGAGAATGTCCTGCCAGCCCATGTGGCCGCCCACTTCATCGGTGACAAGTTAAATGAGGTGTGCTGGGAAGGGGCAAAGAAGCGGAAGGTCCAGGCGCAATCCATAGGGTTTAGGTGTGGAGCTGGAGTGCACGCCGAGCTTGGCATCCTCAGGTCTTAGCCTCACCAGGATGCCCAGGTGATGTGTGGCATCAGCCGAGAGAGCACAGGCCTGGGGTCAGGAACCTGGGCTTTCCTGGACCTTGGTCTTCACCTCTGTAAAATGGGCCGACAGCACTTCCCCACAGGCTTGTGGTGAGGATGAAATGTGTGTTCAGGAGTTTGTGATCTGGACATTTTGGATTGCTGAAAATGTTTATACTTCCACCAGTTCTGGGTAGCAAGTTTTCTATATAGGACACTGAGGCCCAGTGAGAACGCAGAACTCCCCACCATCACCTTCCACTACTGCAGAGGTTCTCACCCTGTGTGTACACGGAAACACCCAAGGTGCTTCTGTGAGCAAAAAACCAACCAGAGCCTGACCCTCCCTGGCCACCGGATTCTGAATTGCTCTGTAACAGCAGCCAGATGAACCTCACGCAGCCCCTCACCCCAAAAGCTGGGCTGGGCAGTTCAGTGTCATCTGCTCCCGAGACCTTGCCACTCTCCCCCTCCCCTCAAGAGGCAAGGTGGCGTAAGGGCTGGTTTCTTTCCATCCAGGACTGGTACCATCAGTCGTATGACTGCGTCTGTGTCATGTTTGCCTCTGTGCCGGACTTCAAAGTGTTCTACACGGAGTGCGACGTCAACAAAGAAGGGCTGGAGTGCCTCCGCCTGCTCAACGAGATCATTGCCGACTTTGACGAGGTACAGCCTCCACCCCAGCCCTACGCGGCAGCCCCACCCATGCTGAAGAGGGCAAGGCAGCGGTACCTGCCATCTTAAACTTGTTAAGAAAAAGCGACACAGAGCCAGGCGCAGTGGCTCATGCCTGTAATCCCAGTACTTTGGGAGGTCGAGGTGGGTGGATCACTTGAGGTCAGGAGTTTGAGACCAGCCTGCCCAACATGGTGAAACCTCATCTCTACTGAAAATACAAAAAATGAGTCAGGCTTGGTGGTACGTGCCTGTAATCCCAGCTAGTTGGGAGGCTGCGGCAGGAGAACTGCTTGAACCTGGGAGGCGGAGGCTGTGCTGGGAAGGGGCTGGGGCGGGCCAAAGAGGCGGAAGGTTCAGGCGCAGTCCATAGAGTTTAGGTGTAGAGCTGGAGTACACGCCGAGCTTGGCTTCCTCAGGTCTTGGCTTCACAGGGATGCCCAGGTGATGTGTGGCCACGATCATATCACTGCACCCCACCCTGGGCAACAAAGTGCAACTCTGTCTCAAAAACAACAACAACAATACTGCTTCCCTGGGGGGAAAATAAATATATCACACAGAATATAAAGGGCACATATTTCTTTTTCATTCTGTTTTATGCAGCAAATACTTCATTGGCACCTTCTCTGTGATGGGCAGCTTGCTAAGATTAGACTCAGGCCCTTTAGAAGAGCTTCCTTTCAGCTAAGCCCACGCTATGAGCCAAGCCGATTCAGAGGCAATCAGTTTGGGTTGCATTCTTGCTGGAGACAAAGAATCCGCATTCCTGTGTAGATAATGGTGTGTCTGCTCTGTGCAGACCCGGATGGAAGGGAAGAGGGAGAGAGTGGGGACGGAGACAACAGGAAGAGCAGGAGCCACCAGGGGCCACACCCCTCACTGTGCTTAGTCATGCGCTCAGCAGGCAGGGCAGTGTGAGACGTGTGTTTGAGAGGCTGTGGGTGGAGGGAACCCCACACCCTTCCTGAGGAGTGGGGGCAGCCTGGCTGTGGCTGTGGAGTGGCGTGGCTGCTTTGCTGCTTCACTGCTTCCTTCTCATTGGCAGCTCCTGCTGAAGCCCAAGTTCAGTGGTGTGGAGAAGATCAAGACCATCGGCAGCACATACATGGCAGCTGCAGGGCTCAGCATCACCTCAGGGCATGAGAACCAGGTACTCAAGCCCAAGAGGTGACCTGTCACCTTAAAGGGGTGTGTCCTTGTCCCATCCTGAGGGAGGGACGCAGGCGCTTGCAGGGCTGAGCCAGGATTTTAGTGGTGGGGAATCCTCAATGAGAGGCGTGCCAGTGCCCACTAGGTTGGGGGCTCTGGAGATGCAAGGACCTGACCCACACCCCATCCTGCAGGAGCTGGAGCGGCAGCACGCCCACATTGGCGTCATGGTGGAGTTCAGCATCGCCTTGATGAGCAAACTGGATGGCATCAACAGGCACTCCTTCAACTCCTTCCGCCTCCGTGTGGGTGAGCCTGGGTGGGGGGTAGGCAGCCCCTGCCTCCAGACCGGCCCACCCAGTCTGTGAGGCACAGCTGCACCTCACCATCTATTACGAAAGGTTTTAGAAATCCCTCCCATCTGACAAGCTCAGTAATTGGACAATTATTCTGACGTTTTGCATAAGCATATAGTTACAGTTGAGTTTTCATAATATGTAACTACACAAAACAGAGAACCTTGGTTCTCAAGTGATCCACCTGTTTTGGTTCTCCCGTTTTCTGTAGTTACATTTTATTGTCTGTGAATAGGCAAAATACAGAGAAAGAAGCAAAGTTACTAAACCTAACTAGCTTTGGGCCTGCGCTCAAAGCCAGACCTTTGTTAATACTTTTAACAAAGTATCCTTTGTTAAAAGGGAGATTAGCAGATACAAGTGTTAACATCAAACCCAGACTTCCAGCTTCTCAGTCTGAAAAGAGCTGGCCAGGGAGTGCCCTCCTCACACCCCAAGCCCGACTGCATCATGGTGACTCTGGGAAGCAACCTAGCCTTCACTCTAGTTTTGTCCCCGCGTCCTGTGCTGGGGGATGAATTCTCTGGCCTCCCCTGAGGGCAGAAGCCTGAGGCTTTGCCTGAATGCTTGGCCAACTGTAAACATCATCTTCAGGCATAAACCATGGGCCTGTGATTGCTGGAGTGATTGGGGCCCGAAAACCTCAGTATGACATCTGGGGAAACACGGTCAACGTGGCCAGCCGAATGGAGAGCACTGGAGAACTTGGGAAAATCCAGGTAAAGACCAATCGGGGAAGCAGGTGACTGAAGGGAAAAGATCTTCCCCAGATGTGAGGGAACTTGGGCTTAAGAGCTCCTGTGCCATCCAGCAGCCATGGTTCTAGCTATCACATTCTCCAGGGAAGGCAGACTGCGTGCCTGGCCAGTCTGTCTGTCTCTACCACGACAGGTGTTCTTCCCACCTCTGAAGACACAGGTCTCTCTTCCTTTTCAGGTTACTGAGGAGACGTGCACCATCCTCCAGGGCCTCGGGTACTCATGTGAATGCCGTGGCCTGATCAATGTCAAAGGCAAAGGCGAGCTGAGGACTTACTTTGTCTGTACGGACACTGCCAAGTTTCAGGGGCTGGGGCTGAACTGAGGGCTCCTGCTGGATTCCCAGCAGTTTGGGAAGCCAGTCTCCTTCCCTGAAGCAAGCCAGAAGACTCCACCCCATGCCAATCCCAAAGGCACTCAGAGGGTGTGGTCACCTCCTGGCAGATGGCTGTGCATCTTGGCTTCTTTGGACTTGTGCTGGAGGATTTCTCAGACACATGCACCAGATTCTGGCTCGAAGCAGCCACTGAGCCATAATGCACAGTGGCGACCAGAAACTCTGTGCCTGGTCTAACAGCTTCCAGGCTAGCTCTTAAGCCCAAGTCCCCTCTTCCAGAAGAATGTTCACTGGTTCAGGGCTGAGATCTTTGTTCCCTGAGGTGCTACAGAGGCGACTTTAGCATATGGTGGAAACAGACGCCGACCTTGGTGGCCTGTGAGCACGCACAAGTGAGGTGGTCTGTTTTTCTAGACACCAAGGAGGAGTAAGCTGAACGATCTAGCATGGACTGGAGACTCCCTCTCCGTGGTGGGCCTGGCAATGAGAGTGTTTCTCACAGAGGCATTCTGGTAAAGGAAGCTGAAAGGGGTGTTTTACATCTGTAAACGGTTTCAAACGGTAGAGAGAAAAACACCATAATTAGCACTATTACTTTTTGCCTTGTCTGGCATGTTTGTTTAAAATGGATACATTAATGGGGGTTTTATCCTCTGAATGACTTTTAGACACTAGACAAAATCTCTTCCCTCCAGTGTATTCTCTGCGTTTTTAACCACTGACATGAAGCAGGACTACTGTCCAGCATCAGCTTATGGGGTCAGCCGGCTGTAGGGGTTGAGTCCTGAGGAATGTGGTCACAGCAAGGAGGGAGGGAGCAGTGGAGCCTTGGCTTTCAATGAGGCAGCTCGTGAGGCAAGCTTTCTGGAGAGAGATGCCTAGAAAGTAAGGTGCGGCCTTTCAGCTCTTCCTCGACTACTCACTTATCTTTGCTTTCTCCCCTGCTGTCCTTCAACTGTATCTTACTTTTCTTACTGGAAAGGAATGGACTCTGTTTAGAAATAACTTGGACAACCTGTGGGTGAGTCTTTCCTTTCCTTTAGTCTTCAGTGCTAACTCTGGAGAGCTTCAAAACTAGAAGGATCTACTCAGCATGGGTACGTGCAGAGGCTCCTGGATCTGGGAAGCCAGCTCCTCACAAATGCTGAGCTGTCTTGTTCTGAAACTGCATGAGTCAAGGCAAATGCAGAAAGCCAGGTTTTGGGGATGTGTCTTACCGTGCTTCAAACTCCCCAAGGAACTAAAAGTAAACCTAAGTGTTTCAGGGTGAGAACCAAACTGCCTGTGCCTTTTTCTGAATGGACTTCATGACCAGAAGTCTTAACCAGTGGCCTCATCACCAGAGCATCTCTAGGATTTCTAATGCGCTCAACTTCCTTACATAGCAGGGATTCTTAGCTAGAAGTTACCATGAACTCCCTGAAGTTATACAGAAAGCCTTGCATACAGGAGCCTTTACAAGATTATACAGGGTTGCAGACTGGGTAGACTGACCAGACTTGTTGGGGTCCTGGGATGAGTTGCCCCCTGTTTGCAAATGAGAGTACAGCCAAGCTGGGGGATGGCAGCGGAGGGGATGAAAATTGAACCTGCCAACCTGTGCTGTGTCATGTGTGGCTTTATCAGCCCAAGGAAGGGCAGGCATATTCTAATTTGCACAAAGGTGCTGGGAGGACTAGTGGTAGCTCTGATGTGTTGCATGTAACTGGAATCAATATGAATACAAGAACTTGCTGTATAAAGGAATTTCATGTCAACAGTGCTGGCAAGGGCAGTAAGCCTCGCTTAAGCTGCCTTTTTTACACACCAACTTTTCACATGAAGGGCTGGTTTCATCTGAATACTGTACTGAAATCTGTGCTCTCAAGATCTAGCAGTGACCAGGGCTGCCTAGTGGGGGATCTCCTCGGAAGTCAGGAAGGTTTCTGTGGCTAATATAACATGGAAACACATCAGTGCACTGGGCCTCTGAGGTCAGCATATCTGTACTCTTGCAATATTTAAGTTGCCTTTTTCTTCAGTAACAGAAACCCCAGCTGAGAGTTTAACAAGTAACTGATTACCATTCATGCATTTTTATTTCCAATTAAAGCACTGTGTTATGCTCAGATAATAATAGTTTGGAAGTTTTTAGTTTTCAGTGTTCAGGTTATAGAGTATAAATGACCATAAAAATCACCTGCAAGTATTTTCTTTTTATGAACCTGTTTTTAAATTACCAAGTAATTTATTTACTGGTGTCATTTTGTTTTGTGACAGAAATAAGGTCACTGTTCTAACAGTGACCTTCTTTCTATGGGTCAAGGACTTCCTTACAATTTCTCCTGAGTTAACTGGTGAAAATAATACCTGAAGTTTTTTGGCTTGAGAAAATTTCCTAATAGAAGAGAAGATCATTAACCACTGTATACTCTGTGTATATAATAGGTCAATGTACAGAAATATGATTTGAGAGGTGGTGCATGCAAATAACTAGGCTTTATTCTGTATATTAAATATTTATATAGATCTGTAACATTTGTTTCAAAATGCTGTTTCATTTTTATAAAGTGCCAGTGTTTAGCTGCTTTTTATACATTAAATTAGCAATTTGGTTAACTCGAATGTCCTAAGGTATTTTAAATTTAAATATTTTCTTGGTCCTCAGGAACTCACTACAGATTAAAAGTAGACTCTAAAACGACTTGAAAATTTGACTCTTTTAGCATAAGATTTTAAGTCTTTTGAGGGAATTTTCCTTTACCTTGCTTGTTCTTCCTAAATATTAATTTTCAAAGTCAGGAAAATGGAAATCAAATGGCTTCCTACCTGGGTGATTTATAGAAGGACTGTATAAGGACCTTAATTTGTTCACTGAAAGCTGTCTCCATCCTGATTTTTTCCCCTTGCTTATTTTATAAACAGGTTCTATACTGAACCAGATTCAGAAAAATCACCATTTATCTCAGCTTGCTGGTATGTTTTGTGGTCTCCTAAAGAGTTCAACTGCTTGGGTACAAACCTTTGTATTTCAGATAAACAGTAAATACACATGTAACCTTCTGATAATCTGGTAATTCCCTTATGTATTCAAGGAATATTTAGTTGATCTTATTTGGGTTATTACTTTGCTATAGCACTAAGTAACTCTTTAAGAAATGGAAAAAAACAAAACAAAAAAAGAACACTAGCCGTGTGACAGTGCTATAAAACTCCCAGTGTGCTTTTGAGGGGGTTAGGGGGAGGTGGGAGATGCCTAATTACCCACACATGGCAGAACCACACTAGTAAATTCTAAAATTATTTTAAACATATTTGTATAATGGAAAATATCACTGGATGAGGCTGTTTTAAGAACGTTTCTTAGTGATGGTCCTGTCTGTGAAGGAAGAAGCATGGGCAGGCCCTATTTTTAAAGAATGCTGCCCAGGTATGGCAACAGCCCCAAGCACATTCCTTCCCTACAAGGGCTTTTTGTATTTATCACCAAGATGAGTCCCAGGTCCAACTTTATTACCTAATACAAGTCCAACCTCTGGAACATTAAAGTTCACTGTTCCAAAGTTTAATTAAAAACACAATTTACAAATATTTAATATCTTCTGAAAAGTATTTCTAAGTTAAGAATGAAGAAGTATGTACATAATATATAATCAAATACCAGGCAGCCTCAACTCCCACCAGGTCCACACTCAGCAACATCCGTCTTTTTAGGTTCTTCAATACCTGAAAGAAAAAGACACCACTCAATTCAGCATTTTTTTTTTAACCTTTTAATTAAAAAGGGCACATGAAGGTCAAGCTGCCATCCAGAAGTATAATGACAGCCCTTCTTTACCACATCCAAGGCTGAAGACTAGGCGCGTTATCAGGCTATCACTGTGGCTTTTCCTACACACATGAAATCTTTATTAATTCTTTAGACAAGATGGAAAGAAAACTAAGACTAATTTTATACATTAAAAACAGACAAAATCTTTCAAGTGTTATTTGAAAACAGAAGACTAATGTTCCTTTTACAGTTGGCTCTTCTTATCCATGTGTTCCACATCTGCAGATTCAACCAATTGTCTATCAAAAACTACTTGGGGAAAAAACCCAATTAAAGACTACAATAAAAAAGATACAAAAAAATACAGTATATTAACTTCATTATATTAAGTATATAAGTAATCTAGAGATGACTTAAAGTATACAGGAGGTTATGCATAGGGTATATGAAAATACATTTTGTTAAGATCTTGAGCATCCACAAATTTTGGTATCCTTGTGGGACAGATACCAGATCTGGGGGCCTGGAACCAATCCCGGACAGATACTGAGGGATGACTACAGTCACAACAGCTTTCCACTCTCCCAGAGAAACAGGGCACGTACCTTCTGTCAAATCCACAAAGCTGTTTTCCACGATAGGCGAAGGAATGGAAATCCCCATTGCTTTCCGGACTCCATACGTGCTTACGATATCACCTGGAGTTACTTGCTGTGCAAGTTCTTTAAGATTATTGGTCACTTGTTCAGCTAAAAAGAAAAACAAAGATAGTTCCAGGCACTGAAACATGATTCCTTTAGATAATTTTTGGGCATCCCAAAGAACAGTAAATGCATAAAATGTAAAAAATAAACTGTCCCTGGGATTGATATCAGCATTACTCTGTAGTGCTATCGCCACTGTACTCAGAAGTTTTTTCTTTGAAGCATCGCTTGACTCTCCTCTTACAGGAGGCAAAACATACCAAGATGCATTTCTCTGTATGAAGGACCCAAGAGACAGATCATGTTGGGAGGGGGTCTGGTGCTCAAACGTTCATTTTGGGCTTCCTGGAGCTCCCTGAGCAATCTGGTGGTCTCATCAAGTTTCTTCTGGAATACTTCAGCTTCTGTGTGGTAAGAAAAAGAACACACTGAAGAAAACAGACACACTTGTGTTTGATGTTGTGTAGTAAACTGACTCCTAGGCTCTAGGGCTTTGCTAATTATTGGTTAGCCTTCTCTCTTCAAAAGAGTAATCCCCTTCAAATGAAATCAACACACCATACCCACTCATTTAACTTAGTTGCCCAAGATCTTCCTGTGGTGAATGGCTATGTTAATCTGTACTTATGAGACATTAAGTCTTGACTGCCTACATCATGCAGTGTTTCAATCAAACCCTCTGGAGACACTCACCTTCAGAGTCAAAAACTTCAACTGGAATGCCAAAGTTTGTTACTGCTTTCAGTGCTATGAGCCTGTCTTGAGTACTGGAGTCCAAATACCCTGCTGGCTCTATTTCTGTAATCTGCTTCAAAAGGAAAAACAGGCAATTACTGGAGCTTGCTAAGCCATGACGGTGCTAACTAGAAATTACTAAGATGGTGTGTTTACATACAAAGTTATTCTACCTATTTACTTTGAAGTCCTAATTTTGATGCTTAAAGAAAATTAATTTCTAGAACACCCTTTTAAAATGCTATTCCCAAATCTTGGCGCAAACAAGTATTCAATAAATCCATACTTCTGTGTAATGTAATGATGTATCTTATACAATTTATATCATTTGTTTAGTATGGCAACTATTCTAAAGATGAAGTAATAAGAGCCTTGTTGCTCCCTAAACTGTGAAGAGCTTTTGGTGATGACAATGCCTTGTGTTTTCCAGACTCAAAGACTATTTCAGCCCATCCAGTCTATATACTTGCATTCCTATTGAATATATCTCCTGGGTCTTCTCCGGGCCCCCAAACTAGGCTGTCAGTATTGCATGAGAGAAACATCTTAAAAAAGATGGCGTTGGCCAAGCGCAGAGGCTCACTCCTGTATCCCAGCACTTTGGGAGGCTTAGCTGGACAGATCATCTGAGGTCAGGAGTTTGAAACCAGCCTGGCCAACATGGTGAAACCCTGTCTCTACTAAAAACACACAAAAAACTAGCTGGGCGTGGTGGTGGGTACCAATAGATCAACCTAGATATTAAGCAACTGAAAGCTAATGGTTCCATTTATACTACGGTATGGCTCTCCAACTCCACCGATCTGAACACCTGATTTCTCTACCTACATATGGGCTCAAAACTTGTGGTGGACAGAAACTGTGTAACTTATACAACTTGGCATTGTTATGCATTTATGGTCTGCCATTTCAGCTGGGCCCTCAAAACTCTACTCACCTTTTTACTTCTTACCCAATGGCCCTTCCCATTCTCAAGATTTCTCTTATTCCCCTTGTTCTCCATTTAAATATTTCTCATAAAGTGTAAAATACAATCACCTCCATTTCTTTTGCTGTGTCAAGTGTCCTAGTATGGCCTTCATCTTCAGGCGATGACTATAAGGATAAAGAAAAACAGCTTTTTAGGAAAACACATGAAGGCAAATATCAAGGAAAAGAGAAAACTGTCAGGAGTTTCTTGGCAAGAGAAAACAAATAAAAATATGGACTACTGGAATATAATTTTTCAGGCCAAAATGACTAAATACAATTATTATCATTTTGAGAGTATTCTGTGAGCTGGGGTACTTATTATCGGTGATGTTATTTCCATGCCTGATCAAAAGATATATACATGTTTAAGAAGGTATTTGATAAATAGCTTATAAATATGTAAATAGTGTCTATTTTCATCAGAAAAATACCCGACAAGAAGGAGTTCTAAGGATTACTGTGCATGAACAGAGCAATCTCAGATAGCAGAGGATTACTGTAAAATAATCAAATGCTACAGAGAATGTGAAAGTTTCCCAATCTTGTTCTTTAGAGATAATGCACACAGGAATGAGAGACAAATATATCATGGACATCAATCAATGATGCCATCTTTCTTTGAAAGGCTGTGTTGTAAGTTATTTAACAAATTCCCAATTTCTAAAATTATAAACAATATATGTATGTAACTTCTGAATTTTTCTAGAATAAATTCTGAGAAAAGGAACTGTTATATTGAAGGACAGAGATACTTAACATTTTGAAACTATATTGCCATATTCACTCAAATGAAAAATATTCAATTTTAGTCAGACCATTCATTCAGATTAACTGATGGGAAGGATATGGTAAAAAAAAAAAAAAAAAGTTTTTTAAGATGTTTCATTTTTTAGGTAGTGTGACAAGTGGTCCAAGTGTGAATATTTTACAGCAGTCACCATTGAGCCTGACAGAGGCACTGACCTTGGCTCTGCTGACAGCTCACCCAGCAACCATACGTGTAGCTGTGAGCAGGTACCAGCACTACAGTCGCAGTCACCATTAAGAGTTAGACCTCCAAGAGACACAGGGTTCCTCTAACTATGGTGACAGGAACATTCTAGAGATCAACTCTTTTTTATTTTTAAATGGCCCAAGGGACCCAGAGAGATCAACGCAGTAGGAACATTTTCTGGTTCTAATCCTTGAGCCAAAACTCTGAATGATTCCAGATTATGAACTATCTCCATCTGAACTAGAGATAGGTTACAAGTGTTAATCAAAGAGCAATGAGGAAGCTTTTTACTTTTTAACTTGAGGTTCCTCCTGATGTGCTATTACTGTATAAGGAAAGGCCATTCCCTATCATTTTAGCCAACTTAGTTTCAGGCCAGTGAGCAAAACTTTCCTTTTTTATTAGGGGACACAACATCCACTGACTTCTGAGTTGTAAACCCCATTTTTGAGTAGTACATTCCCAAGATTAGGAGATAAGGATGATGCTCAGGCCCTCACAGATCCTGGTAGCTAAGTTACTCCTTTCCGTTCATTGTCCACCCATGGCCTCCACCCGGGCTGGGCTCTTTCAGGGCTACGGAATTCAGCTGTCATACTGGTTAATCCCCTGGTTTCATTACACTGAATGACTAATGCTTGAGAGTCGATAATAAATTACCCTGTTTCATTAACAGTGTTCTTACCATCTCCAACTCTTGTAAAGTCCTGGAATGCCCTCCTTTTGTTAAAACATCCAGTAAACTATCTGCCATGACATATGGATAATCTTCGCATGTGGCCAAAAACTCATGGATGCTGCAAGAGAGAGTTAAGAAAGTCTCACATAAATCACTTTCACTGGCTTTAGCCTCCTATCAGAGCCAACTGTTTCCATTAGATGCTCTTGGTTATACATCATGATGTCAAATTTCTGCCTAGACATAACATGGTATCTACATACTAATTAGCAATAACATTATCATGACAAAATTAATATCAAGAACAAAGTGAAAATGAAATGCTCCAAAGAAAACTGAGACCTCAGTGACAGGGGCACAGGCTCAGTCCCTGGATCTTCTGCTCCCTGCCCCTTCACTTCTTGCCTACAGTGATCGCCTTCATCTCAGGACTTTCGTGTAGGATCAAAAATTCTCAAAAGTTACACCTCCAGTTTGGACCACACCCTTTGGAGCTCCACATGGAAGTCTAACAGATATCTTAAGCTTAAAATATCCGTCTGGGCACAGTAGCTCATGCCTGTAATCCCAGCACTTTGGGAGTCCGAGGCGGGCAGATGACAAGGTTTGGAGATTGAGACCATCTTGGCCAACATGATGGAACCCCGTCTCTACTAAAAACACAAAAAAATTAGCTGGGCATGGTGGCGTTCGCCTGTAGTCCCAGCTACTCAGAAGGCAGAGGCAGAAGAATTCCTTGAACCTGGGAGGCAGAGGTTGCAGTGAGCCGAGATTGTGCCACTGCACTCCAGCCTGGAGGCAGAGCAAGACTCCATCTCAAATAAATAAATAAATAAATAAATCTAAAACTGGAATGCTAGATCTTCCCCCTTAAGTAATGTTCCAAAGTCTCCCCCTTCTCAGTAAATAGCAACTGCAGCCTTCTAGGTTCAGTCTACAAACCCTGGAGTCAGCCTTGACTTCTCTCTCTCATATCCCACTTTGATCAGTAAAGAAATCCTACTGGCTGATGACTGAGCCCTCTCAGTACCTCACCTGCTACTCCCCCAGTCCATTTCTCATCTCCCAGCTTCTGCCCTTGCATCTCTACAGTCTATTCTCTAAGAGTAGCTAGGGTGATCCTTTAAACATGATAAGCTGGACTGGGTCACTCTTCTCACAATCCACCAGTAGTTTCCAACTCACTGAGAATGAAATTCCAAGGCCTTACAAAGACTCACTCTCACCGACGCCCTCCCTAGCCATGTGCCTGCACTCTTCTGCTTCTTCCTGCTATTCCTCAAGAGTGTTGGGAAGCCTCCCACTCAGGCCGTATGCACAGCTCCTGCACTGCCTGGAACGCTCTTTCAGGTCGCAGCACTGCTTGCTTCCTCATCTCCTTCAGTTTTTGCTCAACTTTCCCTTTTGTAACAGACATTCCTGACTGATTTAAGAATGTACCCCTCTCCCATCCCCAGCACTGCTCTCTCCTCCTCTGGTGCTTTACCTTTCTCCAAAGCACTTGTCATCATCTGACAGGAGGACGTGGGCCTTTGCCAGTGTTTCCCTGTACAATCCCTGTTTGTGGAATGCACAGATGCATAATCCAGAAAGAAGTCATTCAAACTGATGAGGTCTAAAAGATTAAATGGCTTGATCTGACACTACAGTCAACTGACTTATTAAAAAACAACCAAACTACACGTACTAATGTACAGATTTCTCCTTTGTCAGAAAAGCAGGGGACTGGTGAATCTACAAGGTAAATTTCTTATACACAGTGAAAATTAACAAGGTACTACTGCTAAGAAGGAATAATATCCAGTAACCTATCTGCCATAACCCAAGCTCAGTGTCCCATCCTGAGCCAGAATCCTGCTAAGTCAGGATGAATCTCATTATGTTGATGGGATCCAAACCGCTCAGCATCCTAAACAGGAACACAGAGATGATGTTCCCACAGAAACATGCAATAAAGGATGGCTGAGTGTAACTGCAATAGTCTACATGGCATGTGACTGGTCAAAAAGGCTTTTATGTGGGTTGCCTATGGAAATGAGCCATCCTGTCCTGCTTCCTATTTTAGGGAAAATGCACTGTGGGTTCCCAAATTGGTCAAGTTCAGACCATAACTCACTGACACACAACATGTTATAATAAAGTAGATGGTACGTGAACATTTTAAAGTAACAAGTTCCTAAACTTGAGTATTGGCTGAGGTACACAGTTATCTTTAAAAATACATTTTTCTAAGAATTAAAATACGGGGCCAGGCACGGTGGTGCATGCCTATAATCCCAGCAGTTTGGAAGACCGAGACGGGTGGATCAAGAAGTCAGGAGTTTAAGACCAGCCTGACAAATATGGTGAAACCCCGTCTCTACTAAAGATTAAAAAAAAAAAAAAAAAAAAATTAGCTGTCCGTGGTGGTGTGCGCCTGTAGTCCCAGCTACTTGGGAGGCTGAGGTAGGAGAATCACTTACATCTGGGAGCCAGAAACTGCAGTAAGCTGAGATTGCACCACTGCACTCCAGCCTGGGTGACACAGCAAGACTCCATCCAAAAAAAAAAATTAAAATACTGCAGATGCCAGTATCAAGGGAGACATGCTCTCTCTCTCCACTAAAGGATAATAGTAACTATGAATCCATTATTGTCAGCTAAAAAAAACTTAGTGAACCCATTTTTTTACTACTTAGCCAACTTTGTCAGTCTATCCACAAATCACGTATGTACATTAATATTTTTAAACAAATGTAATCAGAACATTAAGTGGAAACTCACCTGAAATCACCTGGAAGATCAGAGTCTTCCCCATAGGTTGAATAGATTAAATCAGAATCATCCTTGCTGATATTTGCAAATGTGGAGTCATAATGCGGTGCGTAAGAACTGTAGGGCCCATAATTCAAATATAACACTGTTGAAAAAATCAAATACTGTAACACTATTCTTTAACTTGTATGTCAATCTATTTTCTTGTTTTACTAAAAGATAATTTATTCCCTCCTAATTTTACTACTTCATTAACTGGTTCGCAAATCTAAGGTATTTTCTCCCAAACGGGTACTTGTACAGTTACACTCAAGTGAATTGTTCCTTCCCCACAAGGGAGAGGGAGAGGAACGAGAAAGCACAAAACTCATTTTGAATACTAATACCCAATTTTCCAGTCTCTTCTGAAGTTAATGAAATAGCTAATTAATGTTGCAAAAATACCACCAAGATACTGGTGCCCACCTAGTGAATAAAGCGTAACTGTGCTTCCTTTCCCTAATACCCGAAGACAGAGAAGAGAAAAAAATGACTCCTATGCAGAAGCCTCACCTGGAGTGACTTTGTTTCTTTTATCCTCTTTGAACCCCTGCAAAGTATTCACTCCAGACTGAAGTCTTCCAGTTGTCATTCCCAGTCTCACAGGGCAGTAGCCTGGCTCTAAAACATAAAACTGAGCACAGTGAAGGAGGCCTATGTGGCCACGACCCATGGGGCCCTCTGCCGTGTGACTCCACACACACCACTGCATATCATCTGAAGGAGGCTGGGAAGCTCTCACTACATCCACTTTTAAGATAAGAAAATCAAAGCTCAGACAGGCAGAAATACAGCCAGGACCAAAACTGAGACCTGTTCATTACTCTCCTGCTTCCTGGAATTCTTTATAACCATGTACACTTCACTTAAAAAATTAGATTTTTATTAAAAACAAAAGCCACGAAAACTTTTAAAAGCGGGGGCTTTTAATGTTAAGATGAAAGTTAACCAGTACAAAGGTTAGTAAAAGAGGGAAAACACCTGCATTAAAGACAAAAGGGCCCCTAACACATGAAGGATCAATGAGTGTCTATGAAAGGCACACTTTTAGTGCAACAAGAACAGGCGTTCCCCATGATGAAACAGGGAATATGTGACATAGAGAAATCATGGGTGGGCACCCAAGGGGACCGCAGAGGATGCTGTCAGGAGAAGATGTGGTCTCCCACAGTTATCTAACAGAGTGACATCTGCTCTCCTGAAGAAGAGTCTGAGTTTGTGTCAAATGATCCCCCTGCAACGGAGGCTACCGCTACCAGTGACCAGTGTGGTGAAGACAGTTAAACAACTTAACATCTAAATCAGATTTCCTCTTCTTCTCAGTGAACAGTCTGGAATTTGGTTTCCTAATGGGTACGGGTACTGGACAATGAAGCTGAGAAGATGAACAGGGAAGGTTGTCTTCTATCTTAAACCAGGACAGTGGCCTGCAGAGGGAGTTGTGCACGCAGGGAGCCAAGTCAGCTTTGGTCATATTTGATTATGTCCCAGAAACTGGAAACCCAGGAAACCAGACTAAGGGCAGAGACCACACACTCAGCTTCACAAGCAGCAGATCTTAAGGTGTCACCTACATCAGTTAGCTGCATCTCCTAACACCAAATGTTCACCACAGCTACAGGTGAAAGAGCAATGTTCTCAATCCTGTGGCATTCTTTGACCTATGATCATATAAAATTCTACTATAAAAAGTTTGCATCAAAGTTAAAACTGAATTTTGTTTTGAAAACAGCACTATCTCCTTTTCTCCTATTACTGTTCTCCTCGTTTACAGAACATCAATAGTCCCCTTCTTTCCATCTTCAAATGCTCTTTTCTGCTTCAGGGTTTTCTCACCTGCTGTGCTCTCTGTTCCCTCATCCCTTATTCAACCTAAACATCATCTCCTTAAGGAAGCCTTCCCTGACCCCCAAATACTAGGTAGGTATCTGCTGTTACAATCACAGCTGTTCTTTTCCTTTTCAGTATTTATTAATGATCGACACATACCTGCATAGTACTGATTATGAACACTTCTCTTTACATGAGCCCTCCTCCCCCTGACCCCACAGAACTTAAGGGAAAGGGACTCCTCTCTGTCTCTTTTGTTCTCTACTATACAGCCAGCTCCTAAGACAGCACCTTGTTCACAGCAAACAATAAATGTAAGAAGAGACTATTTCCTTAAGGGTAGGAATTCTGTCATTATTCATTTTCATATTCCTAATTACTTCTCTCATTATGACAGTATGAATATAAATATTTGTTGAAGAAGTTAACAGTCTCACATTTGCTTATCATAATACATCATTCTCCCCTCAGACCAGTGACAAAAAGTTCTAATTCTTACATCGAATTTCAAAATATAACCTCTATTATCTCCATTAAAACATAATTTGAGAAAACAAAATGACTGAGGTTCCAAAATAGATTCCCAATCTTTACAAACTTTCTACTGACCACAGTGAGAGATGCGATGTCACTAAGCATACACCCTCCATTATCATTAAGGCACTATGTGGCATGTACATTCGTTTATTCACTGAAATAAAGCGGTCAGTTAAATTTACAATGTCATAACCTGCGGGTATGAGATACCGCTAAACTGAGTGTATATACTGAAGTCTCTTAAGACCACGGCTAGGAATTATCTAAAAGTTATGGCTTTGTTAATGGTGGGTTTACAATATTTCAGGGACTTTGAATTTTAGGGAAAACTTGATATACTGTACCTACTTCACGATGAAGTGAATGTTAGGCTAGCTGTTACCATGAAATACATGATGTCTAGCTAGACTCTGTGCATAATGACACAGTGAGACTGATCAATATTCAACCTTGTTGCTTTAAAATGTTAACCCAGGTTACTGTTCTCTGCCAAACAGTATCAAGTTCACGCACAGTCTTCCTCTGATCCTACCTCCTACAATGGGATCCACAGGATGAAGAAGTCCCAACGTCGTCGTTCCATCTGGTTTTCTTCTTTCAAATTCACACTGCAATGACCCAAGTATTCAGATGGAATGAACTGTTTTATACAAACAGGCTGAGTATCCTTTATCCAAAATGCTTGATATTAGAGTGTTGCAAATTGCACATTTTCCCAGATTTTGAAATGTTTACATATATATAATATCTTAGGGAAGGAACATAAAATTCATTTATGTTTCATATACACTTTACAGAAACAGTTGGAAAGTAATTTTATACAACATTATAAATGATTTTGTGCATCCGTCACATGAAGTGAGGTGTGGAAGTTTCCACTTACGTCATCATGTCGGAGCTCAAAATTTTTCAGATTTTGGAGAATTTCAGATTTTGAAATTTTGGATTAGGGATGCTCAGCCTGTACCACATTCATATATGCAGCAAACCATAAAGCCTTATTTTAACCAAACTAATATTACAGGTGGCTAATCATTAAACTCAAATACTGACTTTCATACCTACCTCCATGTATAGAGGGACTGATGGGCTAGAGAAATGGAGGTGAGGAAAATCTCAGAATTCTAAAGAGCTCTGTGGGTCCTTAAGGCCACCGAGTTCTCCCTAGTCTATCAGAAAAGGAGGCTACTGCACACCAGGTAAGGGCAGTGGCTTGCCCAAAGGCATGTATAAACCTACTTGGCTTTAAAACCAATATGGGTAGGGACCCACCATCTTACCCACCAAAGACACAGACATGGCTTCTGTTCCTAAGTCCCTGTTAAGTCTTTCTAGAAACTAGGTTTGTCAGTCTTTTTCTTCTGCCTCTCAGCTTCCTTGAACTCAGGAGCAGGTGTGGACAGACCTGCCCACAATGGAACATGTGGGGAGCTAGCCAGGGACTGAGGGACCAAGAAATGGGCAAAGGGAAGGAAGCATCTGTGGGGGAAATCCCAGGTGGCAGCCACTTCCATGTGGAATGGTGTGGCTCATGTTTTAGACGCCTGTGCGTGAATACAGGAACGCCCTGAAAACGCCAGGGTATTTGGAGTGATTGTCGGCTGAGAGCCATCCATCGCACTGTGGTCAGGAAGGGCGGTCGGCAGCCATTGCAGCAAGATGGCCACTGCTGTGGGCTGCTTGTTTGTCAACAGAAGCCGAGCTAGCAGCAGAAGCAAAACAGCTTGAGTAGGAATTACAATTAGGAAAAAAAATATATATATATTTTAAAGAGCTCTATATTCAAAAGTCAGCTCAGTTAAAACTGCTATTTGGGCTACATGTATATGTCTGTTGTTTTAAGGCCACTGTAATAGCTCTGAAAAATGCCTCAGTCAACTGAGTTCTGTTTGCCTGTCCCTCCTTCCTCTTGGCACCCTCAATGCCATATCGGAAACCTAAAGGAATTTCTGACAGCCTGTGATCCCTTGAGGTAAACAGAAAAGGCATCAAAGACTCCTCTTTTTGGGAATAATCTGTTTTTCCTCACAGAATACTAAGAGTTGTAAGCAGACAGATTCCACTCAGATCTAGAACTCTGCTCTCTTCTGTACTGTATTACCTGATCTCTCTAGCTTTCTGGGGACCCAGGATTCAGTGATTTGGGGTGATCTAAAACCTATCTTCCAGTAAGTATTAGGCCCTAAAAGCTGCATGCTTTCTTGGCCCTGTTCCTTAAAGGGCTCCCCCTTGAAACCAGTAATCTCATAAGGAAACAAGCTAAGTCGAAAAGAAGACACTTTTTGGTGCAATCTGGGCACACTGCAACCTCCTTCTGGCAATCTTGTTTTCAGGTAATGGGGTTTAGGTTTAGGTTCGACACCTTTGAGATGTACATTTTCCACCTTGTTTCATCTACTTTGTTATGACTTTGGAAATGATTAACAGTCTAAGAGGGGAAGAGAAAGTGAAAACTGGCAAATGAAGAATCTTATAAATCTAGATCTGCTTCTGTGGGTTTGCATGTCTATACATGTATCATGTGTATGTGATGTATCAGTACGAAAATATATCTCTAATAAGCTGACCAAAGAAAAGTAAACGCTTAAATAAATTATCAAAAAAAAAAAAAAAGAAAAGAAAAAAAAAAAGAATTTGGCTCCTATGTCTTCTAGTTCACACAACTTTAGCAATCCTTGACAAATAAAACTAGTTTCAAAATTCTCTTCAGTAATTTTATATCTTAAAGTCATGTTTTATTAAGTAATCTTAGGGTTTTTACTTGAAATTAGGGTCACTTTAAGAGTTAAAATAGTTAATATATGTAATTAAAATTACTAGATATAAGAGAAACAATTCTATATAGAGTATATAAAGAAAAATGTATTTTTGGTAAAGATACAAAACCAGTGTATAAAAATCAGTAGCATTTCTATACACCAATAATGTTCAAGCTAAGCGCCAATTCGAGAAGGCAATCCTATTCACAACAACCACACACAAAATAAAATACCTAGGAATATATCTAGGGAGGTGAAATATCTCTACAAGAAGAACTAAAAAACACTGCTGAAAGAAATCATAGATGACACAAATGGAAAAACATTCCATGCTCATGGAAGAAGCAATATTGTTAAAATGTCCACACTGTCTAAAGCAATCTACAGATTCAGTGCTACTCCTAACAAATTTCCAACATCATTCTTCAGATTCAGAAAAAACTATTCTAAAATTCATATGGAACCAAAACGGAGCCTGAAGTGCCAAAGCAATTCTAAGCAAAAAGAACAAAGTCAGAGGCTCACATTACCCAATTTCAAACTACACTACAGGTTAGGCATGGCGGCTCACGCTTGTAATCCTAGCACTTTGGGAGGCCGGGCTGGGTGGATCGCTTGAGTTCAGGAGTTTGAGACCAGCCGGGGCAACATGGTGAAACCTCATCTCTACAAAAAAATACCAAAATTAGCTGGAAATGGTGTCATGCACCTGTAGTCCCAGCCACTTGGGAGGCTGAGGCAGAAGGATTGCTTGAGCTCCTGAGGCGGAGGTTGTAGTGAGCCAAGATTGTGCTACTGCACACTCCAGCCTGGGCGACAGAGTGAAGCCCTGTCTCAAAACTAAACCAAACAAAACCCCCCACAAAACTACAATAACCAAAACAGCACGATACAGGTGCAAATAAACAAAACAACCCACAGACCAATGGAACAGAACAGAGAACCCAGAAATAAAGCCACATAATAAAATTAACTGACCTTTGACAAACCCAACAAAAATAAACCATGTAGAAAGACCAATAAATGGTGCTAAGAAAACTGGCTAACCACGTGCAGAAGAATGAAACTAAACTCCTACCTTTCACAACATACAAACATTATTAACTCCAGATGGATTCAACACTTAATATATGACTTCAAATTAAAAAAATCCTAGAAGAAAACCTTGGAAATACTCTTCTGGACATGGGTCTTGGCAAACAATTTTCTAAGTTCTCAAAAGCAAATGTGACAAAAACAAAAATTCACAACGGAACCTAATTAAACTAAAGAGCTTCTGAACAGCCAAAGAAACTATCAACAGAGTAAAGAGACATCCTACAGAAAGGGAGAAAACAATGGGGTTACATCCAATAAACCCACTGTAAGTTGAAAATATGATGAGTTGAAAATGCATTTAACACCCTGATAAACCCATTGTAAGAAACTGTCTGTTTGTTGTTGTTGTTTTTTTCTGCTCAGTATTATACTGATGAAGAACTCTATGGCAGGTATGGATTAAAAATATGCAAGCAACTTAAAAACTAAAAGTTTCAGATGCCCCAACTAAGTAGGTAGAGAAAAGAAAGGAAAAGCTCAGTCACCTGACTGTTCACAAGCCGCCTGGTCAGCTTTCCTCCAGATTCCCTCACGATGCGGTCAAGCTGCTCCTGTTCTCTCTCTAAATTATTGCTTTTAAACTTATCTTCAAGCATATCTTTGTCTTTCCTGAAAACACACATTAATACTAAGTAAAAAAAAAAAAAAAGATAAGATGAAAACATTTAAATGAATTCTAAATATAAATACAACTGAAGTGGAGACATCTGTACTACAGTCACTCATTAAAACTTATTTCCTTGATGACCTGTTAATGGTCTCTAACACAAACAGAAACAGTAAGGCACACCTGACATGTTATTTCCCTACCTTTTTCTGTCCAGTGTTACTTGTGTTAAAAGTTTTTCTGGGAACTTTCAAACAAATTAGTTCTACCTCAAACATTATTTTGAAGGGAAAAGAACATACCATTGTTCTTTTAAAGTTTGATTTTTAAAATTTAAATTCAAAACAAACAGTAAAGTGTGTAAGTCATAGAACAAAGAAACCTGTCACTAGTTTACTTTCTTTGCATGATGAGAGCAAAAATCCCAAACTGCTAACTACAACCCCCGCAAAGTTGGCAGTGAGGTGCTGGGCGGTCAGGGTTGGCTCCCAGTGGTGTGAGTGGGCAGATGCGGCTGCTGTCAGCTGCACAGGTGGCTGCCTGGGTGGACTAGTGGTTCAGTGTTGCTCCCATCAGGTGACATCGGGTGGAAAACATGGGCATGATAACAGTGACAGCCCATCTGTTTAAGACGCAGCAGTGATGGTGCTCCCACTGAACTCCTTGCTCCTTTATGGAAGGAGGTAATGACTATGCATTTTTTAAAAACAAACAGTTCTATTTAAATAAACTCACTGATCATATGAGTCCCAAAAGATTCTTTATAGTTTTAAAACTACTTCAATAAGAATACATACTAGAACTGCTTTCTGATCTGTGTTTGGACAATCCCATATAGTGCTTTGTAAAAGAAGAGGGGTATCACACCATTGAAATGGACTTTGATGCCAAAAACCACCAACATGGACACACTGACACTTGGTCTTCCCAAGTCAGGCCCCAAATCACTATTTTTCCCTCTTACTAGGCTTAAAGAAGACAGTTTGACGTTAACATCCCAAAGATCCTTTACTTTTTATTTTCTTTGTTGGGACTCTTGAAGGCTTGTGTTTCGGCATCTCCAGAGTCCTCTCTCTCTCTTGGCCAGCAGCCTCCGTCCTCTCCACTTTGCGAGGTGTCTGTTCTGTCTTTCTGCTTTCGAGTTTTCTGCAAGTCAGCCATGAAATCTATGCTTTGCTTCAGGCTCTGAATTCTTTCCTAAATGTATTTGAAAATATTCTTATTATACGTTTGTCATTAACTTTTAAAGTAATGCATTCTTTTCCCACAGGAGTTTGCACTTATCCTATCATTAACCAGGGAAGAAAAACAATTAAACGTATTCATATACCAAGAAAGTATTGTATTTAGAAACCATGGTAACGCCTACACCTTCAATTCTTGAAATTTCCAACTTCAAAGAAAGTTTTACAACTTTATTGTACTATCAGAAAGTTAACAGAAGCGAAAGTACAAACTAAGACTAAGTATTCTTTGAAGTATTGAACTGAAAAAGTAAAATTTAGTTTAATGGTGTGTTAAAATTTTGTATTTAACAGACTGGCTTATCTTTAGACACTTAAGAATTGTTAAGTGTATCAAAGCTTAGGGCATGTGAATGTGTGAAGTACCTCTGGATTCTGGTAGCCCAGGCATTTAGCTCTGTGTGAAAACAACAAGACTTGAGAAGACAGGCTGGTGGCACAGTTCCTTCCTCAGAGTGCATAATGGTTTCTCTAACCAAAGAAGTCTTGTTTTTATTTTGTGAAACGTGCTTAATTTTCCAGGGCAATGATGTGCTGTGAAATTTTCATTGTAGTTAAGGGCTTGAGGTTTCTGTGTAGATTTTAAGAAGGCGTATTTGTTTCTACTGACTACTTTGCCTGTGACTCTGAGTTATCACTGGGTAAAATACGGAGTGCAATCTCCTTCAGGCTGCACAGCATCAGCAGGGAAGACTTCTGTGGAGTAACAGAAAATAAGAACTAGCAGAGGCCTTGGAGGCAACATCACACATCTACAACCATCTGATCTTTGACAAACCTGACAAAAACAAGCAATGGGGTAACGATTCCCTGTTTAATAAATGGTGTTGGGATAACTGGCTAGCCATGTGCAGAAAACAGATACTGGACCCCTTCCTGACACCTTACACTAAAATTAACTCCAGATGGATTAAAGACTTAAATATAAGACATAAAAACCCTAGAAGAAAACCTAGGCAAAACCATTTAGGACATAGGCATAGCAAGGACCTCATGACTTAAAACACCAAAAGCACTGGCAACAAAAGTCAAAATAGACAAATGGGATCTAATTAAATTCCAGAGCTTCTGCACAGCAAAAGAAACAACCATTAGAGTGAACCAGCAACCAACAGAATGGGAAAACATTTTTGCCATCTACCCATCTGACAAAGGGCTAATATCCAGAATCTACAAAGAACTAAAACATTTACAAGAAAAAAACAAACAAACCCATTCAAAAGTGGGCAAAGGATATGAACAGAAGACACTTTACAAGACATATATGAGGCCAACAAACATGAAAAAATGTTCATCATCACTGGTCATTAGAGAAATGCAAATCAAAACTACATTGAGACACCATCTCATGCCAGTTAGAATGGCAATCATTTAAAAATCAGGAGACAACAGATGCTGGAGAGGATGTGGAGAAATGGGAACACTTTTACACTGTTGGTAGGAGTGTAAATTAGTTCAACCATTGTGGAAGACAGTGTGGCGATTCCTCAAGGACCTAGAAATAGAAATTCCATTTGACGCAGCAATCCCATTAGTGGGTATATATCCAAAGGATTATAAATCGTTCTATTATAAAGACACACGCACACCTATGTTCTTTGTGGCACTGTTTACAATAGCAAAGACCTGGAACCAACCCAAATGCCCATCAATGATAGACTGGACAGGCAAAATGCGGCACATATACACCATGGAATACTATGCAGCCATAAAAAACGAGTTCGTGTCCTTTGTTGGGACATGGATGAATCTGGAAACCGTCATTCTCAGCAAACTGACACAAGAACAGAAAAATGAAACACCGAATGTTCTCACTCATAGACGGGTGTTGAACAATGAGAATACGTGGACACAGGGAGGGAAGCATCACCCACTGGGGTCTCTTGGGGGAGACTAGGGGAGGGACAGCAGGGGGTACGGAGTTTGGGGAGGGATAACATGGGGAGACATGCCAGACACAGGTGACAGGGGGATGGAGGCAGCAAACCACATTGCCATGTTTGTACCTATGCAACAATTCTGCACATACCCCAGAACCTAAAGTACAATAAAAAAAATATATATGTTAAAAAAAAAAAAAAGAACTAAAAAGAACCAGAGGTCATTCAAACAAGACCATCACCACTCAGAAACAATGAATGACTCACCTAAGGTCACTAAACCAGCAACTAAGACTAGGCTTGCTGGCACTCTTGTGACACCATACCACGCTCTATGATGCTCTATTAGTAGTGCAGGTGGTGAGATCCTCAAGAACACAGATTCTGCTGTTTTTTACTGGACTTTTAAAGTAATCTTAAAACCATTAAAGTGATATATTTTATTGTGGACAAATAAAAATATGGGTAAGGAGAAAATAAAAATCTTCTTAATGTATCATCAGAAAAGAACAGTGTTAACAGGCTTATCATTCCAGTACTTTTCCAATCGTTACAAGTCTTACTTAGCAAATTGGAATTATACTGAATATTTAGTAAAAAGCATTTTTTTCAGTTAATAAATTATAATCATTTCCTTTCCATAACAATACTTAAAATATTTTAGTAACTATTTAATCCCATGTCCATATCCTGATTTAATTAATGCCCTATGACTGAACATTTAGATTTCCATGTTTCCACTATTATAAATAAAAGTACCATAAACAACATTATAAATAAATCTATGAACTGCTATCTCTTTAGGATAAATTCTTAGGAAACTTTAAGTCAAAGAGAATGAGTATTGTTAAGGCTTTTGATAATTACTGCCTTCCAGAAAAGGTATACCAGTTTACATACTAAGTTACATTAGTGTTTGAAAGTTTCTCTGAATCCTTGACAAAATCAATAGTATCACTTAAAAAGAAAATCCATTAGAATTGCTTGCACCCAGGAGGTGGAGGTTGCAGTGAGATCTTGTCACTGCAGTCCAACCTGGGCGACAGAGTGAGACTGTCTCACCATTAAAAAAAAAAAAAAAAAAAAAAGGCAAATCCAAATCAATTTGATTTTTAAAAACGTTTTATTTTGCTACCTTAAAAATATTAGTGAGTTATTTCTGTAAGTTCTCAGTAATAATTTTATTTCCACTCTAGAATTTTCCTAAAGCAAAACTTAAGAACACTTTGCGATTTAAAAAAATATGACATGCACAAAATTAATCAGAGAAGTTTCTAAACCTAGAAACAAGTCTCAGGAAAGAATGAAGTTTAATTTGCCTTTGAAAGTAATGTCTTTTTCTTTTTTGGTAATTAAAATGCCTCCAAGTCAGCATACTATTGATCTTCAATTTTACAATATTAAATGGCTAACAGGGCTGATTCTTTGCTAATAGCATAGCTAACACTTACTGAGTGCTTACTCATGTACCAGACACAACTCCATGAGGTAAGTACTATTATTATCTCCGCTTTACAGGACAGGAAAAAAGCTCAAAAGGTTTCAGGGGGGTCACAAAGCTTCCAAAGGTAAAACTAGGACTTGAACTTTGATTGGTCCCATTTCAAAGTCACTACGCTACAAATAGTATTGTTTGTATTACTTTGTTTGTACTACAATGTAGCATTCTATTCAAGTATTTAAGAGATAAAAACTTATTCTTCATCTGTTTTTTGTTTTTTTTTTTTTGAGACAGAGTTTTGCTCTTGTTGCCCAGGCTGGAGTGCAATGGCGTGATCTCAGCTCGCTGCAACCTTCACCTCCCGGGTTCAAACCATTCTCCTGCCTCAGCCTCCTGAGTAGCTGGGATTACAGGCATGCGCCCCTACACTAGACTAATTTTGTGTTTTTAGTAGAGATGGGGTTTCTCCATGTTGGTCAGGCTGGTGTCGAACTCTTGACTTCAGGTGATCTGTCCACCTTAGCCTCCAGAAGTGCTGGGATTATAGGCGTGAGCCACCTCGGTTGGCCTCATCTGTTCATTCTTTATAAAAATAACATGTCTACTAATAGTTGCTATTTGAGTGTAACTGGAAAAATGATGAATGACTACTCTAGAATCTTTTCAATGAACATTCAAAAACAGTTATCTTTGAAAAGACACATTGTGTGCTGGGCTCTCTTGGGAGCACAAACTATTAGAAGAGTTAACTCAAAAGGTCTAAATTTAAATGTTTAAAAATCACTGTTGTGATGACCCCTCCCATGTAGGGTGGAGAGAACAGTCAACAGGAAGCTAATAACACAGGATGGGTGGGGCTCCTCAACAGCAAAAGATCTGAAAAAAAGGAAGACAACAAAGAAAGAGGGAGGGAGGGAAGGGAAAGTGGAGATGAAAATTTTATTTTCTGTGTTTTCAATCATTCCACAACCCAGTAAAATTCAAGAGATATTGGAATCTTTTACTTGTTGTATTAACTACATTACTTAAGGAAGTAGTAAATCAAAGGTCATTAAAAATTAGGCTCCCCCACCCAATTCAATGTATACATTTTGGAGTGACTAAGACTGTATTTGTTAAATGCACTTTCATTTCAAATACAGTAATAAGCATTTCCAGGTCTTTAAACCTGGAATACGGCGTGGTTCTAGATTCTGAGAGTCTTCCTGGAAAGAATGGGTAAATATTTCATATTCCTCTTTCCTCTCTGCAAATGTTGTCAAAGATGGGTAACTGGCTTCCATTAGTTTCCCAAGTCTTTTAGAAAGGGTGGGAACTGATGTTGTCTAAATATTAGGAGCGCAAGAATAATCAACAATTCAAACATGTTTTTCTTTCCCTACTTAAGTGAATCCAAGAATCTCTCAGTCAAGTATACAGACACTCAGACATCTGTACACCAAGGCATTTCTTTAAATGTAAAACTGTAATACAGAAAAATGATCACCATAAAAATCGGAAAACCATATGCACATGCATTTTTAGCATCCTTTGACTCCCCTGAATGTGAGCTCAAGCTCTCAACTCTGATTCCTTTCTCCTTCTACCAGTGTCTTAAACCCACCATTTCTTCTTTGCAAAATTTCTGTCCTATCTTGCTGTTCTTTTTCATAGTATCCTCTCCACGCTACCTCTTATCTAGAATCAGAACAGTAACACTAGAAATCATCTTGGAGATCACAGACTAAACCCCTCTTTAGGGATGAGAACACTGAGTCCCAGGGTAGTTACTGTCTTGCCCAAGGTCCACAAGTTAGTGGAAGAGAGCTAAAATGAAAACCCAGTCTTCTGCCTGCCTACCATGGTATGGTGCCAGGATCACCTTTGATTCGTTTCCCTAAAGTAGTCTTTTACAAGTAGGTTTCTCCTACTCAGAGTGGTGAGAAAAATCTCAAAAGATAGGACTTATCTTGTGAGTTCTTTTCTCCAGCAGATGCAATGATCATCTCAGTTTACCCTTCAAAGCCTTTTATCAACTGTCATCCTGGGACAACACTCAAAATTTTTTCCCACTGTGTACAGTATCTCATGTTTAACCTCTTTTCTGCAGTTTGATGATGTGTCTATGCCTATGCATATACTTCTTTGACCTCGAATGTCTTGCTATGCACTAATTCTTATTATTTAAGGAAGAGTCCGCTCTTGTGGAGAGGTGGCTTTGAGACAGTTCTGAATTTTTTTGTATAGTCACATGTAGCTTAATGAAGGGATACGTTCTGAGAAATGTACTGTTAGATTTTGTTGTGTGACCATCACAGAGCGCACTTACACAAACCTAGACAGTATAGCCTACTAGACACCTAGGCAAATGGTATAGCCTATCGCTCCTAGACTAGGAAACTGTATAGCATGTTACCATACTGAATACTGTAGACAGCTGTAACACAATGCTACGTATTTGTGTATTTAAATATAGCAAAAGTACAGTAAAAATACAGTATTATAATCTTACGGAGGCACCATTGTATATGCAGTTTGCTCTTGATGGAAACGTCATTATGTGGCGCATGACTATATTTTCCTTCTACTAGAAATTCTGTGCTTCACCCAGAAGCACAGGACTGACCAGAACATTAGATTCTACCCCTACAAATGCAAAGAGAGCATTCTTCTTCAAAGTTCTCATAATTCAGCCAGTCTTATCCTGGAATTCAGGCTGATGTTTCAAGAGCCTCTAAAGAGATAATTACAACTGAATGCCAGTATTTTTATTGGTTCCAAGTAAGAATTTTCCTGTCTTAATTTTCTTCTCTTTATTAAATTTTTTTTCATTTAGTATTTTCTACTTTAATATAATCTGCTAATAAAATCAACACTGTATTGTATCTGTATTTCTATGGCCAACAAACAGGGGCACAGACTGTGTAACAATTATTATTTATGACAAAAAGTTTCCTTTACCTGGCTAAGAATTTTCATCCCTGAGTGCAAAAGCTTCTTTGCAGCTTTATAATAAATGGTCTCTGGTTTGTTATAAATCATGGCATTAGTACACATTAGTTTGAAGTTATCCTGAAAAAGAATATTAAGGGAGAAAATGCATTAAAGCAAAACAAACTACCCCACGCCCCCCGGGTTGAAATCATACAGGTCCTCTAAAAATTTTAAAAAGCCACAACATCCCTTTCTTTCACTATTTACTAAACAATACTAACTACAACTTATTAAATTTTAAGACTCGCCAATAAAACAAATACTGCTAAATTTATTTAAATGTGCCACAATATTATTTCCCAAATTCTTATGTATTTTATAGTAGCTGTATATAAACTGTAGATCCCAGAATGAAACCTTTAAATGGGCTTCTTCAGTATAATCTTACTGCACACAAAAAAAATTTCAAGAAAATACTTCTATTTCATATGTAATGATCTTAGCTGAGTAGTTCATATAATTAAAAAAATATTACTCTTAGCTTTAAAACAAAGATCTTAAGTTTCCATTTAGGAATTAAACATTTTATTTCAGATCTTGACTGAAAATGGAGCGGTCCTAAATTATCGCAGTATTTCCTGCCAAATTCACATTAACTGAGGAAAAAATGTTAAAACATTTACACTACTTTTACGTGTTTGAATACTATCATAAACTAAACATAATTTGCAGAATGTTGCAAAACTATGCCAATGTGAAATAAACCATACAACCTCAAGGAGTTAAAGCATGTAACTGGAGTAGCCAAATTACCAAAATGGTCTTTGGCTTAAATTTCAAAGCCTGTGCATGTGCTGGAGAACTTGACCCCATTGCATGCTTTCACGGTGAAGTAATTTTTACATCTATAAATGTGCGATTCATTATACCAAGGCCTTACTAAGTTAAAAGAAAAACCCAAGAAGAGAATCAGCCTCTAAATTGTTATAGGAATTATTAAATTAATACAGGAATTATATAATATAGGAATTATTAAATTCCTCTAAAAAACAAAAACATACAAATTCCACTAACAGTGATGACAGCTTAGAACCCTTAAATGGAACAAAGTAGAGTGAGTTCTATGTAAAGTACGGAAGCCTGATCGAAGGGTTGCAATAAATTTGGCATTAAAGTCGAAGAAGTATATGTGGATCTTCAGTTTGGGCTATGAATCTAAACAGTTGGGGCTTTGCCAGGTCTTGGATCACTAAGAATCTGATGAAAGCTATGGGACCACTCCTCAAGTACACATATACACAGCTGAACACTGAAGTCTTCGTGTAATTTTAGCAGGTTCTTGGTCCCCCTGAAGGCTCATCATGGCTACCCAAAGGACCCTAGATTAAAGACCTGTAGACAGCTGTAACACAATGCTATTTGTGTATTTAAATATAGCAGAAGTACAGTAAAAATACAGTATTATATTTTATACTTATTATATAAATATATTAACATATAAATATATATATTTACATATTATACTTTTATATTTATCTTATCCTTGCTACAGATATTCAGAAAAGATATTCGTTCATTCCGTTAAGATTTAGTAGGCCGGGCATAGTGGCTCATCCTTATAATTCCAGCACTTTGGGAGGCCGAGGCAGGTGGATTGCTTGAGACCAGGAGTTTGAGATCAGCCTGGGCAACAAGGTGAAACTTCACCTCTGCTAAACATACATACAAAAAAATTAGCTGGGTGTGGTGGCACATGCCTGTAGTCCCAGCAACTCAGGAGGCTGAGGCACAAGAACTGCTTGAACCCTGGGGACAGAGGTTGCAGTGACCTGAGATCATGCCATTGCACTCCAGCCTGAGAAACAGAGTGAGACTTCGTCTCAAAATAAATAAATAAATAAATACATATTTTGGGGGATGGGATACAAGTGAATGGAGACACTAGATTATCTAAGTGACCATTTGGCCTATAAATGGCCAGATAATAATGGGTTTATGAACTGGCAAGAATACTGGATTGTTCTAATGAACACAGGACTGATCTATTAAGGCAATCTGTAGATTCCTTAAGTCTTGACATAATGTGCTGGGCTTTACTGGACTGTGTGTGACGGCACTTGGTCATTCAAAAAGCTGAATCTTCCTGCACACTTTACACACACACACACACACAAACTTCAACTGCCAAATGAACTGAATAAACTAATAAATATTATTTCAGGCTGTTGAGCTTTCCCTAGAAAAAAAGTGGCAATCTAGAAATTCTGAAGAGCTAAGATACCAATTCCTTTCAATTATGATAAACCCTAACCTGCTTAAAAATACTCTGGGGACACACTTCTACTCTTCTTACCATAAGAGAAAGACAGGGGAAAATTGTTCACAGAAAGAAAAACAACCAAAAAACTGATATTCTTTTCCATTAAGCAATGGTAAGGTCAGAAATATGCTGAAATAAACAGCTTTAGCCTAATTTTCACTAGAAAAAAAGTTGGGAAAAGTTCCCATTTCTCTAAATAAGAGGGAATGTAATTCAGGTTCTTTGGAGTAAGTGGAATATTACCTATAAACTCCATAGTAAAGAGCACTAAACAATGGTATTTCTTCATAAATCTCAGCTTATCAATATGTGGATGGAAAAAAGGGACTAAGTAAAGACACGATCTTATTTTATTTCTAGGAAAATAACTAATTAGGGTAACCAAGTAGGGTCTAACCCTTAAGTCAGGTGAACTAAGAGGTAAAACAGATATTATCTAAACTAATTAAGTTTGTGGCAGTTGAATACATACATGGTTCCTTCCCCTGAAATCAGCATACACCAAAATGCGAAATACCTCACCCATAACATTAGGTATATACATTATCTTGGGGGATTTCAGGCCCTTGTAAATTTTCTGTTCTCTTCTTAAAGCTGAAGAAAATATGCTCAACGAATATAACCAAAATGAATTCAGAGAGCAATTAATTTTCATCAAATTAGAAAATGTAATTAAACTTCTCTTTAATTTCTGGACAAGCCAATTTATTCTTTAGAGTGTATGTGATATGGTTTGGCTCTGTGTCCCCACCCAAATCTCATACTGAATTATCATCCCCAATGTTGAGGGATGGACCTGGTGGGAAGGGATTTGATCATGGAGGCAGACTTCCCCCTTGCTGTTCTCATGATAGTGAGTTCTCACAATATCTGGTTGTTTGAAAGTATGTAGCACTTCCCCCTTCACTCTCTTCTGTTGCCATGTGAAGACGTGCTTGCTTCTCCTTCACGTTCCGCTATGACTGTAAGTTTCCTAGGGCCTCCCCAGCCATGCCTCCTGGAGAGCCTGTGGAACTGTGAGTCAATTAAAACTCTTTTCTTCATAAATCAACTCTTTTCTTCATAAATTACCCAGTCTCAGGCAGTTCTTTACAGCGGTGTAAGAATGGGCTAATATGCATACCTTGTATGTCTAGAAATAGAAAAAAACCCTCAGCTTTTATTAAAATATTAATTTTACTTGTATTGATCTAAAGCTAAAAATTTCACTCTAAGGTTGGGAAAAATATACTGTGGAACACGTATCAAACTCAAAATTTCACTAAAGACAAACACAATAATGAATGAAAGATAGCAGATGGCTTATTTCATCTGGTTTTCCATCACCAAGCTCATAAAAAGTTTTTTGAAGCAGACAAATGTATCGGATATTAAAATAAACTCGATTCTGTGCAAAATAAAAGGTCAATGAGAAGGATTCTGAATATCAGACACACACAGATTTCTACCAAGATTTTGTGTATATAGGATTGAAGAATTACCTTCAGTTCTTCTATAGACTGATAGTCATTGTTCTTGATCTTTTCCTTCATGGTACTAAAATCCATTGGGTGTTTAATGATCATGGAGTAGCCAGGAGCAATAAAATCAGTCACAGGAAATGAAAAGAAAGCACTTGGATCTTTTCTGTGAAGATATGCAAAACACAATGTTATATTTTATTCTATTACAAACAAATCTATTGGTCTAGGAGCAGAAGGCAGTGGAAACCCTTCAGATGCAGAAAGAATTTGTAGTATGTTAACATATTTGTAATTTACTGAAGGAATGATTTTAAAGACTATTAACTATTTAATAACAAGATGTTTTATATACTAGTTGTATGTACCCTTAGAATGGAGATTCTTTCTTTTAAAATATTCAGCCTCATTAATAGCCCCTCCTACATAGGAAAAAATGAAGCAAAATAACCTCAACTGACTGACCAATGTTTTAACCTTTGGGAGATTAGTACTGCATATTTTTAATCAACCAAAGGGGAAAAGGCCGAAATAATAACTATGAACACACATCTACAATTCTCCATATTAATTTCTAATAGGCTTGCATTTCTAGTCCATGTATGTCAATTTTCTGCATCATTGGATACAACTTCTATCATGTATATGTGAGGGATGCTAAAAAAAAACTGACATTAAAAAGGTCCTCTTAATACCCCCAAATACGTGCCAAGACAGGACTGGACCAAAAAAACCCCAAAAATCAAAAACCCGAATTTGAAAACCAGTGCTTTTTATCACAGATTCTCAACTCTGGCGGTACATTAGAATCACACAGGAGTGTTAAAAAAAATTCCAATTTGGGGAAGAAGTGGAAGGAAGACTCACCCTAGACTTGTATCAGAATCTCGAGGAAGAAGGTCCAGGCATTGGGTATGTCCACGGTTGAGTGCCACACTGGGATCTGACTATTTGGCATTTTTATTTCCAGTATTGTCAAGGTTATGAGAATCAGTGCTTTATATGATTAAATCATTATGCTGATATTTCCTCCCTCTGGAAATCTGGCATACCAAAAGTTTTCTTACTCCATATAACAGCAAAAAAAAAAAAAAAAAAAAGGTTTAAAACATGGTTTGGCTGGGCATGGTGGCTCACACCTGTAATCCCAGCACTTTGGGGGGTCAAGTGGGCAGATCATGAGGTCAAGAGATCAAGAACATCCTGGCCAACATGGTGAAACCCCGTCTCTATTAAAAATACAAAAATTAGCTTGGCATAGTGGCATGCGCCTGTAGTCCCACCTACTTGGGATGCTAAGGCAGAAGAATCGCTTGAATTCGGGAGGTGGAGGTCACAGTGAGGCGAGATTGCCCCACTGCACTCCAGCCTGGTGACAGAGTGAGACTCTGTGTCAAAAAAAACAAAAAACAAAAAACAAAAAAACAACAAAAAAAAAGGAAAATAAAATTTAACAACAAATTTTAAAATGTATTTGCCATGTTGCTAGTCCCAGTGGTAGGCACTTGACATATTTTATATCAAATCATCACAAAAGCCATCAAAGTGATAGCATCCTCATTTATAAATACCCAGTCAGGACCTATACATCAAAATGTGCGCTGTCCACAGGAGTTACTGGAACAGCAGCATTCATCTCTGGGTTGCCTCTGGAGGAAATTATCTAACTCCTAGGTCAGTCTTTTTTTTTTTTTTTTTTAAGACGAGGTTTCACCATGTCGGTCAGGCTGGTCTTGAACTCCCGACCTCAGGTGATCCGCCCGCCTTGGCCTCCAAAGTGCTTGGATTACAGGCGTGAGCCACCACGCCCGGCCGGTCAGTCATTTTAATACAGAGCCCCATATAGGTCTGACCAAATATACTATTATCGAACTTGATCAACTAGTTTTTTTTTTTTTAATCAGGCTTAGCTCCTGCTAAGGATGAGAAATCATCCAGTCACTAAAACTAATCAAAACAGCATGGCTCTGGGTTCTAATTTCCAAAACATTCTGAACAATGCTAATGTATTTAGACTAAGAAATACTTTCTGAAGTGTTTTTTTTTCATTAAGGTTTTGTTTCTAATTCACATATAATAATTGCACATACTTAGAGGGTACAGTGTTTCAACACATACATACTCATGTACATATATACGATGATACTTTGATATCACTGTGTAATGATCGAATCTGGGTAATTAGCATATTTATCACCTCAAACACTTGTTATTTCTTTGAGATAAGAATATTCAAAATCCTTTCTTTTACCTATTCTGAAGTATATAGTGGTTGTGGACTACTGTCACCTTACCATGCAACAGAACACAAGAGCTTATTCCTCCTATCTAACTGTAATTCTGTACCTACTGACCAACCTCTACCTCTCCCCCCTGCTTCTGGTAACCACTGTTCTACTCTCCACTTCCATGAAATCAACTTTTTAAGATCCCACATGACTGAGATGATGTGATATTTGTCCCCTCACCCCATTTTTTTTGTCTTCCCATCAGATGGGTAATGTGCTGATGTTGTAACAAGGTTTGAGGGAGGTATATCTCACAGAGGAACATGAAGACCCAATCATTACACTTACGAACTACAAAAGGATTGTGCAGCATTTGTTCTTCTGTGTTTGGCTTATGTCATTTAACATGATGTCCTCTAGGTTCATCCATGTTGTTACAAATCACAGCACTTCATTCTTTTTAATGGTAGAACAATATTCCATTGGGTATATATACCGCATTTTAAAAAATGCCTTCATCCAGTGATGGGCACTTAGACTGATTCCCCATCCTGGCTACTGTGAATAGTGCTGCAATTAACACGAGAGTACAGACATCTCCTGGATATACTAATTTCATTTCCTATGGATATACAATCAGTATTTGAATTGCTAGATCATACGGTAGTTCCATTTTTAATTTTTTTGAGGAACCTCCACACTGTTGTCCATAATGGCTATACTAATTTACATTCCCACCAACAGTATATACAATTTCCCTTTCTCTACCACATTCTTGCCAGCATTTTTTCTTTTTTTGTCTTTTGATAACAGCCATTCTAACTGGGGTGAGGTGATATCTCATGGCGATTTTGACTTGCGTTTCTCTAATTATTAGTGACGTTGAGCATTTTTTCAAATACCTGTTGGTCATGTGAATGTCTTCTTTTGAGAATTAAGTAATTTAAGATGACATCATTAATCTACACTCTGGTCTTATGTTGCAAGAAAAACTATAAGGCAGCCATGACACTTTATAGTCACACCTTGTGAATTGTGATGGAATACTCAATACTTATTCACTTTTTGGACAAGTAATGAATGAGTTATTTAAATGCAAACACCAAAAATGAAGAAAGACTAGTCTGTTTTTTTTTTTTTGTTATTATTTTTTTTTTTTTTGAGATGGAGTCTCACTCTGTTGCCAGGCTGCAGTGCAGTGGCACGATCTTGGCTCACTGCAACCCCTGCCTCCTGGAGTCAAGTGATTCTCTTGCCTCAGCCTCCCAAGCAGCTGGGACTATAGGTGCTCCATTATGCCCAGCTAATTTTTTGTATTTTTAATAGAGATGGGGTTTCACCATGTTGGCCAGGATGGTCTCAATCTCTTGACCTCGTGATCCACCTGCCTTGGGCTCCCAAAGCACTGGAATTACAGGTGTTAGCCACCGTGCCTGGCCACTTTTTTGTTTTTTTGAGAAAAGATCAAATTATGTTGCCTAGACTGGAGTGCAATGGTGCTATCATAGCTCACTGCAGCCTCAACCTCTTGGGCTCAAGTGATCCTCCCACCTCAGTCTCTGGAGTAGCTGGGACTACAGGTGTGTACAACCACACCAGGATAATTTTTATTTTTTTGTAGGGATGGGGTCTCACTATGTTGCTCAGGCTGGTCCTGGCCTTAAGTGATCCTCCCGCCTCAGCCTGCCAAAGTGCTGGGATTACAGGTGTGAGCTACTGTACTCAGCTAACTTCTGATCTTAACTAAAAACCTGAACAGGCATTGAATACAGATTACACTAGAGAAAAATTATTTACAATGTGTTCTGGATAAAGTTCAATACAATGAAAAAAAGTCCACTGGAAGAATGTATGATCTACAACCATAAACCCTTTGGAAATAATGTAAATATCTTTAAGCTGAAAATTTAAACTCTAAGTAGAGAGAGTTATCAAAATAAATATTTTAATAAAGACTGAGTTACTCTTTTCACTTTTAAGAACTCAACACTGGCTTAGGCACCGAACTTTCTGAATAAATTTCTGCTTTTAAAAGAAAGCCATGATTCCTGTTTTAGGGTATTTTATTTTTTCTCCCATACTTAATAATTGCTGAACATTCATGGCATGATAAGCATTGTACAAATACAAAGAAGGTATATCTATCTATTAGCAAAGCGGAAATATCTGTATTGTTTATTCCTAAAGTTTTAACATCAGAAATTACTTTAGAGACAGAAATTTGTCATTAAAAGTATTATGTGATGCCCTTCAAGTTGCCAGGGAAACATACCAAATTTAGAATATCTAAAAGTTAGCCTCTCGGAGTACTTCTACTGTCAGGCAAAATATTATCATTCACTTTAAAATCAAGTATGCTTGGAGTTAGGCACAAATGTGGTTTGGATCCTACACATTTGCCATTTTAATTTCTATGTTATAAAAATATTGGAAAAACACTTACCTCTGCAATTGTCTCATCAGTTGATTCAAAGCTTCTTGAAGGGGTGTCTGTTCTACTTCTAAAGCAAAGAAAAATGGAAAAGGGTGTTTTAAAAAGGAGTATTCTAGACAGTACTATTTACTAGATCATTTTTCTACAACCATTATTAAAGATCTCATACAGAAATTCCATTTATCTTAAAAATATACTGAAGTTTGAGAGTATCAATTCAAAAACTGAAGCTAATTTAAAGCTCCTATGCAGTATGAGAGAAAAAAGAAAACTTAAAAATTAAATCACAAAGCTCCAACTTAGAAGCTAAAACCCCACTACTTTCCTGAGCTATAACAATTTCAGCCTCCTCATTCAGGATAGTTAATTCACAGTTATTCCAACCTTCTTGTTTGGCTAAAGAGCTTGTGAGAGGCTTCTCAGGGGGCAAGTCTAATCTCACAGGGGCATGACATTGGAGGTCTTTTTCTGGTTCATTCTCCACACGGTCTCGATCTCGCTTCTTTTTATCCTCCTAAATGGAACAAAGGGAGCTAATTTAGAAATATTTCAGAACTAGTATCTTTAAACACACAAATCATTTTAATTTTAAGGGGTAAAAAGACATCATTGCAAAGAAAATATTCTTTTTTTTTTTTAGACAAAGTCTCACTCAGTCACCAGGTGCCAGGCTGGAGTGCAGTGGCGTGATCTCGGCTCACTGCAACCTCTGCCGCCTGGGTTCAAGCAATTCTCTTGCCTCAGCCTCCCGAGTAGCTGGGACTACAGGCGTGCGCCACCACGCCCAGCTAATATTTTTTTGTATTTTTAGTAGAGACGGGGTTTCACCATGTTGACCAGGATGGTCTCGATCTCTTGACCTCGTGATCCGTCCGCCCTGGCCTCCCAAAGTGCTGGGATTACAGGCGTGAGCCACCGCACCCGGCTGAAAATATTCTTAATAATGAACTCAATGTATTTTACTGCCATCTACTGGAAAAGGAGAGCATATATTCAAAGAGGAAAAAGTGCATCTTTATGCCAAAAATAACCAGTTAGAAAAATACTACTATCAAAAAAAGCAACACAGTGTATCCAGGAATAAATCTAATAAAAGATACCTAAAACCTTTTGGGAAAAACTGTGAAACCTTACCGAAGGTCACAGTAGAAGACCTGAATAAAGGAGATATACCATGTTCATGAATTCAAAGAGTCAATACTCTCTCAAGTTATCAATACATGAGAGAGTATGGCAATCAAAACTTTACATGGAATTTTACAAGTCAATTGTATTAATTTACCATAAAGAGTGAATGATTAAGAACAGAATAGCTTTGAAAAAGGTCAGAATAAGATGATATGTCTTACCAAATATTATTTGCATACAGTGATAATAAGACAATGTGGGACTGACACAGGGACAGACAAATAAACCAACAGAAGAGATCAGGGCCCAGAAACAGACCCATGTACACAGATTAATCTTAGTATATCACAGAAGTGACACTATAAGCAAATGACAAAAGGGTGGTACTGAGACAACTGTTTACCTGAAAACAGAAAACAGAATTAGAGCTCTACTTCATGCCATACACAAAAGTGCATTCCAGATAAAGACTTAAATGTACAAAGCAAAGCTTCAGAACTTCAGATAAAAGTAAAGCATCTTTAAGACCCAGGAGTAGAAAAAGACTTTCTAAGATACAAAAAGAATAAATCTTAAAGGAAAAACTTGATAAATCTGATATTGTTGATAAATTTTGATACCTCAACAAAATCCATGAACCAAGTTAAAAATCTAATGATAGACTGAGATAAAGTACTTGAAACACAACTTATAAAACATTAAGATTGATTCCATGAAGAACATCAATAAATCTATGCAAAAAGGCAAAAAAATCCAAAAGGAAAACAGGTAAGCAATATTACGGGTAACGCACAGAATAAGAAACGTGAAATGTTGAGAACGTGAGAACTAGCTCAAGCTCCCTAGAACTTGGGCAATTAGATTTAAAAACAAGAAGGTATTTCACCTGTCTTTGGCAAAATTGAAAATGTCTGTAAATGTCAAGTTTCGATAAAAATGTAGAGAAATGGGATTCTCATACCTTGCAATTGGGTGGATTAATAGGAACAATCCTTAGCAGAGCAATTAGCAATATGTAGCAAAGCTAGCAAAGACTTTATCCAGTTCTCAGCTACTACTCTCTCAGCTACTACCACTACCTTCTATACCACAGAAATTTCCTGTCCTACAGTATACATGGAGATTTGTACAAGACTATTGCAGTATTGTTTCAAACAGTAAAAAATAGGAATAATCCAATGCCTATTAAAAGGCAAATGGGTTAATAAATTATGTCATATTGACATAAAAGGTAAAATAAATGAGCTAAAATTGTATCAACATGGATAACATTTCGAAACAATGTTGGAGAAAACGTTGCAGAATTATCCGTTACAAGGTAAGTATGAAAATGGGAAAGCTTTAGGCAGAACTTGTAATTATAAAAACATGCATGTGATATGTACCAAATTCAGGATAATGATTCTCTGCATTAGAAGGAAAGAGAGAAACGGGACTCTGAAAAAGTACAAGGGAAACTTCATCTCTGTCTGCTCTTTCTTTAGGGAAAACACACACACACACGGCTAAATGCTGAGATCTACTAAATGGATGGCTGGTATCAAGATGACAGTTTTAGTATTCTGTGTACTCTGCATTTTTAAAATTTAGATTGTGAAGTAAAATTGTCCAACAATGCCCATTTCATGCTCATCAAAATCAAGATTCTCAAGAGGATCTTATAGATTCACAAAGCTATTTTCTTGGTCTATGCCCTATTTTCTTATTCTAGTATCTAGAGCAGTGGTTCTCAAAGCATGCTCCCCAGCACCAGCATTATTTAGGATTTTGCAAGAAACAAAAATTCTGAGGTCCTCTTGTGGTTCTCAAGCTTTTGTGTGCATTAGAATCACCTGAAGGTCTCATTAAAAAGACAGATGGTTGGGCCTCGTCCCCAAAATTACTGATCCTGCAAGTATGGGGTAGAGCCTGAGAATCTGTACTTTCTAACAAGTTTCCAGGCCATGTAGGTGTTCCTGGTACAGGGACCACACTTTGAGAATCACTGATCTAGAGCTTTGCACTCTATTTTCGGAATCCAATGCACCTAATACAGAATATATTATTGTTTTAAAAGCTCCAGAGAACAGTGTTATAAACTCTACTCATGCACTTGATCCCAGTTACCACTATTAGTTGATTAATGTATTTTTTACCACCTCACAACATATTCTGTTGCAGTAATTCTCAACTTTGGAAAATTTTAAATCCTTTGTCCAGAAAACCTGGTATGAATCTTTGGTAGACTGGCAAGTTTAGAACATCTGTTCTATGGAATATGAGCCCCAGAGATACAGATTCCTTCCTATGAAATGTGACCTGTGAAGAAAGGACAGCTTGAGAGGCAGTATGCATTCTCCCAGGAAGAAAAAAACTAGTCTAGTCCCAGTGCCAAGAGTCTAGAGCTGGGGCCAGCAAACTTTTTGGTAAACGACCAAACTGGGCCAAGTGCAGTGGCTCATGCCTGTAATCCCAGCACTCTGAGAGGTTGAGGCAGGTGTACCACTTGAGGCAGATGTATCACTTGAGGCCAGAGTTCAAGACCAGCCTGGACAACATAGTGAAACTCCATTTCTACTAAAAATACAAAATCGGCTGTGGTTGGTGGTGCGGGCCTATAATCTCAGCTATGTGGGAGGCTGAGGCAGGAGAATCGCTTGAAGTTGCGAGGTAGAGGTCGCAGTGGGCTGAGATTGTGCCACTGCACTCCAGCCTGCGTGACAAAACGAGACTCTATCAAAAACAACTCAAAACAAAAACCAAAAATGGCCAAATTGTGAATATTTAGGTGGTCCATAAGGTCTGTCACAACTACTAAACTCTGCTTTTGTATTATAGAATGTTGTAGTATGAAAACAACAACAGATAATATGTAAATAAATTTGGTTATGTTTCAATAAAACTTTATTTACAAAAACTGTTGGCCAGCTTGCTAATGTATGCTCTAGGAGTTCAGCTTCATCCTTAAAACACCCTGTTGGCTGGACGTGGTGGCTCACTCCTGTCATCCCAAGGCTGGTGGATCACTTGAGCTTAGGAGTCCAAGGCCAGCCTAGGCAACATGGTGAAACCCTGTCTCTACAAAAAATACAAAAATTAGCCAGGAGTGCTGGTGTGCACCTGCAGTCCCAGCTACTTGGGAGGCTGAGGTGGGAAGACGGCTTGAGCCCAGGAGGTGGAGTTTGCAGTAAGTCAAGATTGTACCACTGCACTCTAGCCTGGGCAACAGAGCCTGATCCTGTCTCAAAAAAATAAATAAACAAAGCAAAAAACCACTCTGTGACCTTAGGCAATTCATTTACTCTCATCAGACCTCTTCCCCACATGCAAGATGGAGATTTAATTGTTATTATTTATCTTACAGAGTCGCTGAGATGGTTAATTATGAACCAGCAAAGTGGAAAAAGTACCAAAGGAGGATATAACGTTTCTGTACTACTCTTACCTAGTATCTTTACCTAGTTATCCTGGTCTACAGTAACCACTTTATTCTTCAGTAAAGCAAAAAGCCTTCGGGGCCAGGGAGTCCAAAAGAAAAAAAGAATATAAAAACATATACTTGGAAACTACCCTAAACTGAATAGCGATATTGTGGCATGTTATTTCCAGATGGAGAATCAGGAGATCTAGCTTCTAGTTCACCAGCATATGACTCTGAACAAGTTACTGCACTGTTTTAGTCTCAGTTTCCCATCTGTACAATGTAAGGCTTTGATCTCTACAGGTCTCTCTCCACCTAAAATTCTGATTCCAACCTTCACATTTTCTTTTTCATAATTCAGAGTATTTTAAAAATCCTGTTGTGAATGTCACTTACTAAAGGAACACAGTTATATAAAACCATAAGTTAACATAGTTTTGGTTAATACATAGTAAATTCTGTTAATCACATACAGAAAACTGCAAAAATATTAGTGCCATTTAACTTTAGGTAGTTAAGGAAGAAGAGTTTACATTACAGTTTATAAAGTGGGTTCAAATTCTGGCCTCATCACTAGTAGGTGGTAAAGCTATGATATCATGGATAAATTATATAATTAGCTATGGCATCATGGATAAACTATACAATTTTTTGGAGTCTAATTTTCTAATATTTAAAATAGACACAACAATACATACCTCATAGGACTATTTTAAGGATTAAATGTGATAGTTGATATGAAGTTTTGGAACATTACTTAGCACATGATGGACATTCATTCATTCAATAAATAATGAGGCTTTACTGTGTGGATATACAGTGAAAGAGAAAATATATACAGCCCTGCTCGGATGGAGCTCACAATGGAACAGCAGAGCTATGCATTAAACAACTCATTTAAAAAAACAAACATGTTTACAACTAATTGATCACAATAAGCTACAGATTTCTTTGTTCCTTCCTCACTCCAACTGCTTTGCTTGATTAGTCTTAAAAACAACAACAAACAAACAAAACAGATTTCAAGGACAGAGTAACTTTTGGGTGAAAATAATTTAGACTTGAAAAGTGTGGGAAGGTTTCCATGAGGAAGTAACATCTGAGCTGAGACCTGAAGGAGAAAGAATCCAGCCAGTTTGGGGGTGGACGTGGGTGTGTAGAAACAGCATTCCAGGCAGAGGAAATATCCTGTGTGCATGAAGATCTGAGGCAGGAGAAAGGAACAGGGTCTATTTCCCTAACTATACACACATTTTACTTATTTCTGACTCCATTCTAATTTGCCCATGACTTGCTGGCAAGTTATTTTACTAATTTGTGAGTAATGCTTTTAAAGCAAATCTTTGCTCAGATTATTAGGATTTAACACTCACTGAACTACATTATTCACTCAACAAATGACATTTGCTTATTCTACTGGAGCTCCCTGTGGACAGGGGCCCTTGTATTATTCAGCTCTGTACCTACAAGCTCAACAATGCCTAACACATAATACTTTCTAAGTATTTGCAGAAGTAATTAATCACAGGAGATAGCATGAAATAGGAGCACAAAAGCACGCAAATAGCCGAAGTCCTTAGTAATAAGTACCGTTCTTCAGGTTGGCTACTTTTGGAGGATATATACAAATACATATATTCAAATGATGCTTCCAATATGCAAAACAATTTAGAATTCCCTTTTAAGAGCTGATTTTAGAATCCCATAAAAAATGTTTCATTACCTTGCAGCTGCATTTGCTACACAGGTTAGCCTTTACCTCTATGATGCTCTCCCCTGGCTTCCCACGGCAGAATGAGGCACACCTTTCCCTGGACTCCTGGAACACTTTATTCAAACCTCTCCTAGAATTTACCAGGCCGTGAGGTTTATTTATACTTTTGTGTCTGATTCCTGAGTCCAACTTTCGGCTCCTGCAGGATTTTATTTTATTATATCTATCTGTCTGTCTGTCTGTCTGTCTTAATCATTGGAGCCTAGTACAGTCTGGCCAGATAACGGGTGTCAGGAAAATATTTGTTGAATAAATAAACAAATGAATAGCACTTCTATCAAAGAAGCAATGCTACTCACAGGCCCCTTTTCAGAGTTCCTTCTTCCTTGGAAAGGGCTTCTGGGGTTGAGACGACTACCTCAGGAGGGACACACATGGACTAACACTGAGAAAGGAGGAGGGTTTTCTGCCAAGCCAGATAAACCACAGCAGCCCGGAGATCCCAGGTGTGACAGATGGTACAAGTCAATAAACTGTGTTTTGCAGAATTTTCATTTTGCTTAATACAATTACAGTCACTGCTCCTCTTTAGGTAAAAGCTACCTCATGCTCTGGCTCAGTCAAGTCAGCAATACAACGAGATACTAACAGCACCTACCTCACAGAATTATCTCTAAGGATTAAAACAGCAAATACACACAAATAATTCAGAATAGTGCCTGGAAGACAGTAAACACTCGAATGTCACTTTTTGAGTGTGCCTCCCCTGTTGGACTGAGTATAGATAGTGCTTTAATAAAATAGGCATTTACTGGAATTTACTGCTATTTTCATTAAAGTCTTACTTAATTTTAGCTTTATAAATAATAACATCCTATATGTGTTAATGCTTTTGAGTAAAAAAATTTTTTTAATGACTATCTTTCTCATTTTATTCTGACAACATCCCTAAGCAATGTAACTGGCCTATCTTCTTTCAGCAACCAAACCTGAAGCTGACCTACAAAGCTGTTAACACATAATTTGGGTTAGGACTATGTTCTTCAGAACAGCAAGTGAGTTTCAATAAAGGAACTGAGACCACTCACCTGAGCTATTTCAACAAAAAGCTATGTGTATTGTACCACAATCCAACAAAACAGAGAGATGATAACACCAGCCTCACAGGATTACAGTAGGGAGTAAAGCAGGATGACATACATCAAGCGCTCAGCTCAGAACCTAGCATGTACTATGTGCCTGATAAGTAGCAGTTATTTGTAAAATGTATGTGTAGATTTTTCAGTGTTACAATCATAACAGGTGTATATATAATTATTTCCTCTAATGTGATTTTAGAAATACTTCAGTAATTATTATAAATCATTTAATCAGGTTAACAGCCTACACATAATTCTAACTATTGCATCTTAGTTTTACTTAACTATCCCCTTGTGTATGACTAGATCAGATGGCAAGAGCATTTTTATGAGATGTTATTTTATTTTTTTACATAACATGGGAAAATGTAAGGCTGAACATTTAGGAAAGAAAAACTAACGTTTTAAGAGTCATGCCACCAAAAATGACCAAGTCCCTGTTAGTCATTCTACAATAAATTCCATCAACTGACAAACTCTGCCTAGGTACAAAGCATTTAATTAGCTTTGTACAGACTTCAAAAGCTCAACAGACAACTAAAGGATGCTTTCAATAGAAAACAGACAGACAAATAAATTGAAGAACTTGGGGGAGACAGAGACACGGCAGGAAGCAAAAGAAAACTTAGGAGAAAAAAATGAAAAAAATTCAATTAATATACTCAGAGATAGAAAAGAATATACTGCATTTAACACCAAGAACAGGGTGTGCTATTTTAAAAAAAACAATTAGAGAACAAGAAAAAAAAATTCTTGGAAATTCAAGGTACAAGTTGCGAAATAAATCCAGAAAAGTCATAAATTTTAGGGATGGTCCTTGAAGGAAGAACATACACATACACACAGACACACACACCCCAGAAAAAAACAAGAGGAAAAACATAAAATTAGAAGGATCAGTTCAGGAGTCTAATATCTAAAGGGCAGGAGTTCCAGAAAACAAGAGAAGAAAAAATGGAGGAAGGAAATGAATGCAGGAATTCTTCAAGCAAACAGCTCTGAACTGAAGGCACAACTATTCACTGTGAAATATCACAACACTGAAGATAAGGGGGAAGATCCTAAAAAGTTCAAGTTAGCAAATACTGGCCATATGCAAAGGACTAAGAATCAGAATGGCAACAGACTTCTCAACAGCAAATTTGGAAGCCAGAAAACAACAAAGCAATGCCTTCAAAAGTCTGAAAGAAAATGATTTTCAATCTAAAATTTCATATCAAGTCAAACCATCAACCTATATGAGGTTAGAATACAGATTTTCAAACACGTCTGAACTTATAAAATCTACCTCCTGTGTATGATTTCTTAGAAAGTTTCTAGAGTTAAGAATCCACCAGAACAAGGGAATGAATCAAGAAAGAGGAAGGCATGGGATCCAGGAAGCAGGTGAAGGGAGTCCCATGAGGCCTCGAGAGCAACTAATCCAGCCTCCAGGAGACAAGAGAGCTGTAAGATAAATGTCTACAGGGGGAAAAAAAAGGAAGTAAAGAACTCAAATGAGTTTCATAAATCCTAGCGTTTGGGAAGAATTATTAAGCAATAACCAAACAAATGAAAGCAATGAACTAACTGGTCAAGATCAGATCTATATTTGCATACTGTATTTGTCTACAATCACTTTAATATTGATGAATAATTGTGATGTACCTATACTGTGAGCAAGGGAAACGGAATTCTCATCTTCCATAACATGATGTCAGTAGAATATACAAACTGCTAAATCAGTAAGTAGCAATATAAACCGATATTTAGAAACTGAGATAAGTAGGCAAGGAAAAATACCTAAAAAGTGTAGGAAGTACAACTCCAGAGTGGAGCAGCAGACTGCTTTTGTGTCAAAAAGCTGGGTAGTACTCTTGACTTTTAAAAACCATCTTCACAAATTACTACTAATAAAAATTAATTTAAAAAAACAACTGGTTATTTCTGAAGAGGGAGTCAATAAGGACGAGTGAGAAAAACTTTTTTCATTTTGTGTACTTCTGTACCACATGAACTACTTTTAAAAAATCAAATGCATATACGGGTTTTATAATTTAAGAAAAAAAACATTAGTCCTATATGTTGTTACAGCCTAGCCAAAGCTAATAAAAACTGGGACAAAAGGGAAGGAATAGACTTAAGAAATACCCAAAATAAGATCTCAAAGACTTGGTGACTTACCAATGTGTGTAATCACATGGAATAGAAAACTGTTGTATATATAAACGTAAGAAAAATTATATAACTAATCTATAGAAAATCTACCTTCACAACACAGTAACTGATTACGTTCAGTGGCAGATTAAATTTGCAAAGTTAGCAACAGTAATAACAATACTATTATTATTAGAGACAGAGTCTAGCTTTATCGTCCAGGCTGGAGTGCAGCAGTGTGATCATACCTCACTGTCACCCCAAACTCCTGGGCTCAAGTGATCCTCCCACCTCTGCCTCCTGAATACCTGAGACACAGGTGCACACCATCTGGCTCTGCAAATTTTTGTAGTTTATTTTGTAGAGACAGGTCCTCGCTATGTTCCTAAGGCTGGTCTCAAACTCCTAGCCTCAAGCAGTCCTCCCACCTGGGCATCCCAAAGCGTTGGGATTACAAGCGTGAGCTACCGTGCCCAGCCATTAATTATCATCTTGCCCAGCTTTCAAACCAAGACTGCAGCTACTCACTCTTTTCTGTTCAATGCATATGATCAGGAATATAAATCTCTATTACAGGTTTCTGACCAAATCTTCTCTTCAATAGACTACAACACCGTTGTAAAAGATTTAGTTGGTCATTAGAGATTTGGCATTATAATATTTCTTTCGGAACACAATTTAAACCCCAGTGGATCCCATTCGCTTCTGAAATGACTATTTTTGACAAACCTCAAACACTGAGGCTTTCTTGAGCATGACTTTTTACCCTGCCTACATGGAAAAAGCATACTCTGAAGCAGCTCCTGAAAATCTGGACTTAGCTGCTTCCTCACCTGATGTGCGAGTACAACTGCCTAAGAGTATTTCAAAAACGATATGCTGAAACTCATAGATGATTCATGTTTCTCTTCTGTTTGCTCCTCCTCAAGCGAACCACATCTTACCGGCGTTTCAGTTTCCCCAGATACAAAGAAAACAGGGTGAGGTTGGCAGCTGGAGGAGGCGGTGCCGTCCGCACAGCTGAAGTAATGCAACCACCTGTGTACCTTAACTCTTCTCCGTTTTCTCCCCTTTTCTTCCCCTGGAACCTGCTTCTCTCCTTTCTTTCTCTTTTTCCGCTTTCTGTCCTTGTGTTTGTCATGATCGTTTTTGTCTTCGAAGAGGCTGGAGTCGTGGCCCGAGCTTCCCGTGGAGAGTTCGGTGACTTCGTTTCCTCCTACTTTGAGGACCAGCTTCAAAGGCTTCTCTACATACTCTTAAAAAAAGAAAAGAGAGGAAGGCGCGTCCATTAAAGTAGCGGCTCTCCAGGGAGTGCCAAGGATGCAGAGCGCGAAGGCACTGCAAGGCCGAGGCGGCTTTGGGCGGCCGAAGCACCTGTTGAATGACGGACCCCGGCCCGGGCGGGAGGCGCCGCCCGCCCCGAACGCTCCCAGGCTTCCCGGGCCGCCTCACAGCTCACCACCAGAGACCCACCGGCCAGGGGGACCTGGGTTCGAATGCCGCCGGCGCACGGGGGACAGCACGGCCTCGGGCGGGACGCGCCCCCTTCGCGGGCCTGGGCCTGACGTGGGAGGGAAGGGCAGCCCCTGAGCCACTGAGAAACCCGCAGAGGCGCCGCCCGCACCCTGGCCCACTCCTCACCCTCGTAGAGGTGTTTGTCCGACTTGTGCTTCTTGTGCTTCTTGCCCATGTCCGACCGGGCCCCGGTGCCCGCCCCCCGCGCCAGGCCCAGGCCGTGCGGCGCCGCTTCCGGTCCGGGCCAGGCGAGCGGAGGGCGGGAGCGGGGCCCGCGAGACCCCGCGCCGCGAGGCAGGGAGGCGGCGCGCGCCCAGCGGCGCGAGGCCCCTCTCGAGAAGACGGCGCGCGAGACCCTGCCGAAGCCCGAGAGCGGCGGCGGAGCGACGGGCGGCGGGCGCAGAGGCGGGAAAGAGGGCCCGCCAAGCGCGCCGGGTGCCGGAGGCTGTGGGTGGCGGCCCCTGGCGACCGGAGGTGGCGCTGCAGCCCGAGAGCCGGGGGCGGAGTCGGGGCTGGGGGCGGAGCCCGGGCTGGGCCGGGGCTCAGAATCTTGTCTTTCTTCCTTCCTCTGTCCTCAGTCTGTATGTCTTGTCTCTGTTTGTCTCTTCCTCCCTTCCGCTTCCCTCCCTTCCTTCTTTCTCCTCCATCCTTCTCTTTCTTTTCCTTTACCTTCCTTCCTCCCTCCTTCCTTCCCTCCTTACTACCTTCAAGCCTTCCTTTTCTCTTTTCTTCCTCCCTCATCTCCCTTCCTTCTCCTCTCCCCATCTCCTTCCTTCTTTTTTCTTTTCTTTTTTTTATCTTCCTCCTTCCCCTACTCTTCCCTTCTTTCCACTTTCCCTTGCTTCTGTTTCTTCCCTTTTACAATATAGACTGAACCCAGCATATTGGTGACTGAAGATTCTAATCTTAAAATCTTATGTGATGATAGGTGAAGGTTTCTAGATGTCTTCACCGTCCTTACTTCTAGCTGTATGGTTTGTTTTCAGATAAACTCATAATTACAGCCTCCTCTCAAGAAGGAGTCTGTTCTCAGTCATTTATACTTTAGTAAGAATTTGGACCCATGAATCACCTCTCCCAGGAAGATTTGTAACTTTATCTTGAACTTCAGTGGTGAAATGATAGGCTTATAGTTTAGGACCCTATTGTTGGCAGGTGACAGAAACCCAATTTGAATTATTTCAAGTAAATACAAAGGAATTTATTGGTTCACATGTCTAGAAAGGGCAAGAATAAAGCTTGCCTGAGGGAAGACTGGAATCAAAGACGTAATGCTGTTGGCTGGCATGCCGCTGGCTCTCTCTCTTGCCTCTCTGTATATTGGTCTCCATCTTCCCCCTTCTTTCCTATATGGCTATAAATATGACCACCATCTGCTTCCAAGGCCTCTGCTTTATAGTGTCCTGACCAACTGGGAAAAAGATCTCTTCCTGTGAGCTTCACCCGGAAAAGAATCCCAGGGAAGGACTCTGATTGGACTGGCTTGTGTCACATGTTTTATGGGACAAGGGATGGGAGATTGATTGAGCCTGGATACCAAATCTACCCTCCCACCCCTGTGGCCAAGAGAAGTGGAATCTGTGATTGGCAGCCCCTGCCAGACTTCTGTGGTTAGCTGGGAAGATGAAGTTCTTCTAATGAAGAGAGCTGCTTTTTCATGAAAGCTAAAAGTGTGTGTCTGTTATTTCCCTGTAACAAGCCTCTCTGGTGTCCATGAGGTAGAGATCAGGGTGTGGGAAGAAGGGCTGTGTTGGGGAAGAGGCCCTCTGCTGCTCTGAAATCAAGCCACCAAGGCCCCCTAAGCATAGGGCAAAACTTGGTTTCAGCTTTTTGGCCATTGTCTATAACTTATTTTGCTTTGAGAAGAACCACTTTGCCAACTCCCACTGTGGGTCTGGCCTCTGTTGTGGCATTGTCTTGCTCCAGGCTCAACCTGTGGGTTGAGTTCATCACCCTGGGTACCTCCTTGGTACTTGCAGCAGCTGGTACAATGACTGCTACTCTCCAAATGCCCCTCAGAGGAAAAAGGTCTGGTGAACTCATCCACACTATCAAGTTAGTAATTTTCTTTTTCTCTCAAGAGTGTTTCTACATAGGTCACAAAGTGGTCACAGCAATGGAAAGTGAGTAAGAGTATGGAGCAGAAAACACCTCTCAGAAAAAGTTCCTGGAAGGTGGAAGCTCAAAGTCATCTACTTTTAAATTCCCAGCACTAATGCCACGCCTGGCACATTGAGGGCACCAGAAAATGCTAATTGAGCTGCACAGTCCTGGGTTGGGCAGGCTCCCCCAGAGATTTCTGCCTGCTGGCATTCACATCCTCCCAGTGAGTGTGGAGTGGCCTGGAGACTGGCTTCAGAGGAATAGAATATGGCAAAGGTGATGGACATCACTCCTGTGATGAGATTACACAAGATTTCAGTCTTGCTTGCTGACTGTCTCTCTCGCCTTCTTGGCTTGCATGTTTTGATGAAGCAAGCTCTCATGCGGGAGAAGCCCATGTGGCAAAGAGCTGAGGCTGGCCTCTAGTCAACATCTGGCTACAACTGAGGCTTTCAGTCCAACAGGCCTTGAAGGATTGAATCCTGCCAGCAACCATCTGAGCTTCCAAGTGGATCCTTCCTCAGTGGAGCGTTCGGATGAGACCTCAGCCCTAGCTGACATCCTGATCACAGCCCTGTGAGAGACCCAGAAGCAGAGGACCTAGTTAAGCTGTGCCTGGACTTCTCCCCCACAGAAACTGGGAGATAATTTATGTGTGTTTACTTAAGCCACTATGTGTTGGGGTAATTTGTTTCATAGCAATGCATGGCTTATACAAATATCATTTCAAGCAGGGAAACTTTCTGAGCGTGTGCATATCTCCATGAGAAGGACTAAACTGACTGTAACAATAGCTACTGTTAATTGAGCAGTTGCCTGTGCAGGGCATTTGGTCAAGGTGTTGCACACATCATCCCTTTGTATCCGTATTCTGGCCTGGTGGGAGGAGTGCTGTTATCCCTATTCCACAGGTGAGGAAACTGAGGCCTGGAGAAGTCAAGTGGCTTCTGCAAGGTCACGCACCCTGCCCATCTGGAATTTCAATCCATGTCTGCCTACTTCCAAACCCTACCTTCTAACCACTATGCCACATTGCTCTTAGAAAAGAGGGCTAGGTCCTCTCCAACAACCCTTCCTGCCTGTTTGGAATCATGTTAAATTAAAACAAATTCCAGAGAAGATGTATGTGCTCCTAGAAGCACTTTTGTGCATTGAAAAAGATCAGAAGATAATTTAAAGAATGGAAATAGGCCAGGTGCAGTGGCTCACACCTGTAATCCCAGCACTTTGGGATGTCCAGGCGGGAAGATTGCTTGAGTGCAGGAGTTTGAGACCAGCCTGGGCAACATGGAGAAACCCCGTCTCTATTCAATTCAAAAAAAAGTAAAGGATGAAAATAATTGTTATTCTCTGTCTATGGATTTTTGTGAGTCCTGTGGAACTAAATATACAAGGAGAACTTGCCCAATAAAGCACAGCAGCTTAACTCAATGGAATATCTCTCTAATGGTGAAACTTCAGGTTTTGGGATACCGGGATAGGGAGATGATCCTGAACTGGGCAGTGAAGGGGAGGTTTCTTGGCAGCAGCAAGCTGTGCTGCTGGAGGAGATGGAGCCACTCACTCTGCCTGTGTGTATTTGCTGGCAGAAGAGGAAGAGGATGATCTTGGGGAGAGGACCAGATAGCCTCTGTACTCTGGTTAGTCCTACCTGGCATCCTACATCTGCTCTGCCAGCCTCTGTCAGTGCCCTTACAGCCTGGTTTCCTCCATCAAGGAGGCAGAATGGTTGCCTTCTTGGGTGGCCCAACCCTCATGTGTATATCCCTAGACCCCTAAAAGCCAGCCTTCAAAACCGTAGGGCAGAATAACTGATAGAACACTGTTGGCACCTGTTCCGCATCTGCCACCTGCCTGGATCCTGAGCTCAGTGTCCTCCCTGCCACTCTGGAAAAAAGATATATTTACCCATTTTACAGAGAGTGTATCTGGGGTTCCGTAAGGGCAGGGAGCACCCAAAGCCACACAGCTGGGATTGACCACCTGTCTCCATGTTCCAGGGCCCTCCCGGGGGCTCCACTGCCAGGGTGTCAAGATCAGATAGCGATTGGGAAACCCAACAGCTCTGGAGTGAGTGAGACAGAGCTGACTTGAGTCCTGGGGTCACGCTTAACAGCTCTGTGACATTGGGATGACCTAAAAGGGCTGTCCCCCTCTAAACTGTGGAACCAGGGTGAGGTCATCGGGTGTGCTGCTGAAACAGGGTGGCTCTAAGGATGAAAAGATAATGCAGTCAGAGCACCGAGAGTAATGCCCTGGTAGATAGTAAGTGCTCAATAAATATCAGCTGCTAATGCTAACTTAAATATTTGTGATCTTTAAAGACATAGTTCAGGTAATGTCACTCTCCTGCTCAAAACTGTCGCGTGGCTCCCCATCTCACTCCGAGTCAAAGCCAGATCTGCACATTGGCTTTCAGGGCCTGATCAGGTCCTCATTCTCTCTCCAGCCCCATCCCCTTGCCTCCCCCTGGCCCCTGCTGCTCTTCCCAGTGCCCAGGACACTCTCCTCTGAGCTCCTGGAGTGGCTCCTGCCCTTATATTGCCTTGGTCTCCCCTGTGACCACCTCAGAGAATCTTCTGGACCAGCAGCCCTTTCCCTCTTCCCTCGGCCTGTGCAATGCCTGGTTTCTCTCCATTGTACCTACAGCATCCAACATCATGTTGAATATCTGTTCCTTATATATGTGCATGGCCGCCATCTGTCCACTGGCCTCCCAGGTCCCCCAAGGTTAGGGACTAGGTCTGCCTTACTCATGGCTGTGTCCGCTGCCCTTAGCATAGAGCTGGGCTCAGCACAGGCCCTGGAGAAGTATTTGTTGGAGAAATGAATGCGTCATGATTACTGTGTTGGATTGTAATTCTCTTCCTCCTTCCTCCCCTTGCTGGTGGAGACACACGGTGACTGGAGGCCTCCGGGAGAGTCTGGAGGAGAAGGCACCGAGAAAGGCCGGCCACTGGGGGGTGTGGCGTGCCCAGGAAATCTCTGCCCAGCTCAGCTTAGAGGTGGCCCCTCTCCAGACTGGCCTCTCTGCCGAGGAGTTGTTGTCCAGGGTGCCTGCAGGCTTTGGTGCTCCGGCGGAGAGGGCGCTCTGGGACACAGCCGATGTCCTGGCCACCAGACCCCGAGGTAGACTGTGACCTCTGTTGGTTGGGTGGGATGAGGGCTGGGTGAAACTCGGTGGCCTTGGTTTTGGGACACCCACTGGGGACCCTTTACAGTGATCCCCCTAGAGCCAACAAATGAAAAAGCGCTGCTGGCTGCTGACCTATGATCTGGACAGACTGAAAACTTTGAACATCAGGGGCTTCTGAGCCCCTTGCCTCTGCTTGGCCGTGCTCCTCAAAGCCCCCTTATGCTGCATTGAGGCAGGATGGGGAACTCCCAAGACAGAGAGTCCTTGGGCTACTCACTTCCTCTCCTGCCTTCCTTTGTCTGAACCTCAGTTTTCTCCTCTGAGGAATGGGCAGAGCCAGCTCTGGTCAGCCTGTGTGGTTGGCATGAGGGTTAGCAAAAGCAGGGAGTGAGACGCTCCTGGCACAGCACATGCCTTTTTAAGTGTAAAGGGGCAGATGGCGGGAGGGAAAGGGCCAGTTCTTGATACTCCACGGGGATTCCTGCCGTCTGTTCCGGTGGGGTGGGAGGTGGCATTCCCTGAGCACAGGCCCCCAGCAGCTGTGGCAGGTGCCCCATTTGGCAGCTAAAGCAGGCCTGGGCCTTCCCGGTGCCAACCTGTGAGTGCTGCTAGGAGAGGCCCCGAGTGGCTGAGGCTGGTTCAGCAGGCAGCTCTGTGGGGAGGCAGTGGCCTGGGTGGATTCGCTGTGACAGGCTGTTGACAGTGCAGCTTCCAGGGTTGCTCACGGTCACTGGTGGAGCAGCTCCAGCTGCTGCCTCTGAGTGTGGCGAAGAGAGAGGTGGTGGACGGCCGCTAGCCACATGGGCATGCCGCACAGCCTCTGCCCACACGGTCTCAGAACTGCTTGCTGGAGGGCAGCGAGCCATGGCCCTCATGGCTGCCAACCCCCAAAGCCCTCGATCAAATAAGAAAGAGGCCACACCAGGACCTTCCTTCCTTCTTTCAGTTTGTAATTTTGTGTACCTACTATGTGCTAGGGGGTGCTAGGAAGACGGTGGGAGTAAAATAGACGTGGCCTGCCCTTATGGAGTGTACAGTGAGATGCATGTTAGACAGATAACACAGACAAGTATTAATCGCGCCCATGCTAATGTTAGGAAGGAAAACAGCAGAGTGCTGACCGGATAGTGCTCTGGGGGCTCAGCGAGGCATGACCTGGAGGAAACCTCTTGGTTGGATGCCCTGCAAGTGGAACCTGAGGCAGGGATCTGTTGGGGTGGCAATCGGGAAGGACCCGCAAGGAAGGGAGAGAAGCAGGATGGGGCGGCGGGGAGAAGCAGAAAAGGAAGTGGTCTCGGCTTGCACCCCATCCCACAGCGGTGGTAGGGCGAACAGTCCCACGAACTGTTCCATGGAACAGTCCCACCTCGCGGGGAGGTGGCCGGCCTTTTGTAGCCCATGTTGAGCAGTGAGGTCTGCCTGATTGTCACCTGTTGCAGAGGTGACTCTAGTTTGTCCCAAGGCAAATTCTCTGAGGGAGGTGTGTGGCTGCCTTCCCTGAACGGACAACACTCCCAGCTGCTGGTGATGCCCCTCCAGGAGAAGTGAGCCAAGGGGGGCATCAGCTGCACCCACTAAACTGCCAGACAGGTCAGAGTGCACAAAGGCAAGGGAAAGTTGGGCACAGTCAGGGAGAAGACCAGGTTTGGAGCGACAGAGATGATGGGGACCGTGTCTGGAAGAAAGGCTGGGCTGGGCAGAGCCTTTCAAGGCATGGCAGAGATGCCTGATTTTATTTGGGATGCCAGTGAAGGCAGTGGAAGTGGGCGCATGGCCAGATTGGCAATTTAAGAAGAGCACTTTGGCTTCTGAATGGAGGAAGAATTGGAGTGCGTTTAGGAGACCAGGCAGAGAGACCAGCTTAGAAGCGATGTGGTCTTCAAAGGGGAGATGGAGGTGGCTTGGCCTAGCATGGGGGATGTGCGGGATGGTGCGATGGGATAATTTGAGTTATTTAGGAGGAAGAACTTAGGAGGAGTTAGGGATGCCCGTGAAAAACCCAAGAGGAGAAGCCAAGTAGGAAGGTGAATGCATGTGTCTGGAGCTTGGCAGGGAGGTGAGATCTGAACATAGATTTTGGGCATAGAGATGTCTTTGGAACCTCGGGAGTGAATGAGAGCACCCAGGAGGACAGAGTAGAGTGATCAGAGAAGATGGAGCCTTGAAGATCTTCATTAAATGTCTAACAGATGAATAAAGGACGAGGAAGCAGCGGAGGAGACTGAGGAGGGGAGGGAGGCAGGAGGAGGAGCAGGAGAGCGGGATACCCAGCAGAGCCAGGTGAGGGCGGCAGCAGGCTGAGGGTGTGCAGAGGAAGGAGAGCTGGGCCAGGCTGAAGGGGGTCTCTAAGCCCTGGAAGGACCGGGGAAGGGCGGATCAGACAAGTAGACTTGTGCATGCAAGACCACCGAGGCAATGCTGGAGGGTGGGAGGTGCGATGAGACAGAGGTGCAGAGGGGAACACTGAGGCCTTGAATGCCCGGCTGTGGGGCGTGGACTTTCCACTGTAAAAGGAGATAAACCAGATGAAATGGTCTCCTTGGGGAAACCTGGGGATCTTCCAGGAGCCCCAGGCTGGAGACAGGCCATCAGCAGCTCAGAAATGATCCTGCAGGCCCAGGCTCCCGGTCCATCATGATTCCTTGGAGCACTGCCCTGCCGACAGGGCCCAGGATCAAATTCCCTTCATAGAAAGTCGCGGTGTGTTTGATAAACTCTTATCAGACCGTGGCTGTGGGCTTCTGCTGTGTCACCCAGATCTCTAATTTCATAGTCCTGGCTCTGCCAAAAACTGGCTGTGAAACCTGGATGTGTCTCTCCCCTATCTCCATCTAAACCGGGCTGCAGGAAGAGGACTCAGTCAGATGCACTGAGTCACGCCTCTGATCCCAGCACTTTGAGAGGCTAAGGTGGGAGGATTGCTGGAGACCGGCCTGGGCAACATAGCAGTACCTCATTTCTATAGCAAATTAAAAATTAGCCTGGTGTAGTGGCACATGCCTGTGGTCCCAGCTACTCAGGAAGCTGAGGCAAGAGGATCACTTGAGCCCAAGAGGTCAAGGCTACAGTGAGCTATGATTGTACCATCGCACTCCAGCCTGGGCAACACAGTGAGAGCCTTCCTCAAAAACAAAGAAACAAAAAGGTAAAAAGACAAAGAGAAAGAGGACTCAACTGGCTCCTTTCAAGCTGTTGGTTCTGGGGAAGCGCTTCTGATTCTCTTTCAGCATCTGATAAAGACTTTGTTTTAAAAAATATGTGTATACTTTAGGTTTTTAAAATTCAGTTATTTAGTTTTAAACCTATTTACTGCCTGAGTAATTCATGTTCATTATAGACAAATTTGAAACTACAGACAGATGTAAGGAAGATACTTCCAATTGCTCATCATCCCCCCACTTTCTGTAACATTTTGGTATACGTCATTCCAGATACTTTCCAGTGTTTTTTTTTTTAAATTAGAGTTCGTTGGTGATTCTCTTCTCTCTGCCTCAGGGGATATATTCATGATACCCCTTTATTAAGCCTGGTTACTCGAAACGTGGCCTGGGGACGGCTGCATTGGCAGGGTCTGGGAGCTTGGTAGGGATGCAGAGTCTCAGTTCCCACCTCAGGACTATAGAATTGGAAGTCACATTTTAAGCAAGATCCCCAGGTGATTCATATATATGTATTAAAGTTTGAGGAGTACTATTCTGGAACATTAGCTTATACTTCAACTTAATTTTCTTGAACAAGAAAAAGGTAACATTTCTGAAGTTAGAACAACTAGCCATCAAAAGAAGACCTTTGACAAAGGCAGACAAACTAAAAGGTCCTTTCTCTTTCTTTCTTTTTCTTTTTTTTAACTCACAATCCCACAGAAAGATGAAAAAGATCTGAGGGACTTTTTTGTTTACTTTATTTATTCATTCGTTCTAGAGGTGGGGTCTTGCTGTGTTACCTTGGCTGGAGTACAGTGGCTATTTACAGGGGTGATCACACAGCAGGACAGCCTCGAAGTCCTGGGCTCAAGCAATCCTCCTGCCTCAACCTCCCAAGTAGCTGGGACTACAGGCGTGTGCCACTGTACCTGGCATTTACCCCAATTATTTAAAAAGTATTCTTAACTATTAAAAAATAACAGTGATAAAATGCTAGAACTTATTCCTTCCAGCTAGCCATAATTTCGTATTCATTAACTGTTTTTGTTTTTTTTTTCTGTGAAGCTTTTATTTCAGGCAGAGGTCAGGGAGCTCAGTCCTTCCTGGCAGCCAATTTCCTCATGGCGGCCAGGACGTAGCTCAGCTTCTCTCTCTTCCTCTTGGCATAGATGTGTGTTAACCAATCTCTTTCTATCTGCCCTCCCTATTCTTCTCAGCCTCTAGTTACTCCTCTATTTCCTGCTCTAGCGTACCCTCTGCTTCCATGAGATCAGTTCATTTAGCTTCCACATATGAGCGAGGGCAAAGGATTTAGCCTTTAGTCTGGTAGTATTTCTCTTTCTGTGACTGGCTTATTTCACTTAACCTGGTGTCCTCCAGGTCACCCATGTTGTTGCAAACAACAGGATTTCCTGCTTTTTAAAGGCTGAGTAGTATTCCACTGTGGACTTGCTTTATACATTCATCTGTTGATGGATACTTAGGTAGATAGGAGGAGTACATTTTAGTGTTCTTCAACACTGTGGGGTGACTTACAGCTAATAATAATTTATCATGTATTTCAAATAACTAGAAAAAGAGGATTTTGAATGTTTCCAACATGATTCCTCTGATTAGATCATTACACATTGTATATATGAATAAAAATATCACTCTATACCTCATAAATATGTACAATTATTATGTATCAATTATAAATAATTTTAAAAAAGTGATTAAAAATCTCCCATGCATGAAAATATATTGTATAATAAAATTCTATACGTTGGAAATAAAAAACACATTGAAATTTGGGTCTTCATTGATTATAAAAAGTAAATGTTAAGAACTTTTTTGTTTTTTGAGATAGAGTCTCGCTCTGTCTCCCAGGCTGGAGTGCAGTGGCACGATCTCAGCTCATGGCAACCTCTGCCTCCTAGGTTCAAGCGATTCTCCTGCCTCAGCCTCCCAAGTAGCTGGGGTTACAGGCATGTGCCACCATACCCAGCTAATTTTTGTATTTTCAGTAGAGACAGGATTTTGCCATGTTGGCCAGGCTGGTCTTGAACTCCTGACCTAAGGCGATCCACCTGCCTTGGCCTCCTGAAGTGCTGGGATTGCAGGCATGAGCCACCACCCCCAGCCAAATGTCAAGAACTTTTAACCTAAAACATAAAACACATTTGCACTAACAAGCTACTGCTTTTATTTCTCACACATAGGTGTTCTGCTTCAAACTTCATTTGAAACAAGAAGTTGCTAAAAATCTTTGAAAACCACTCAGCGATAGCACCTCCAGGTGCCCTTCCACAGCTCTATGATTCAGTTAGACAAAACACTGTGATGATCAGATGTTTTTATTTTTGAAATACCCATCTTTTAGCTGACCATAAAGCCACACACAGATTAGTTGAGTTTGTTGTGTGGCTGGGTAAAATCATCTGGAAGAGCACTGAACTGGAGCTCACAGTGCCTGGTTCTCATCCTTGCCATTGTGTGGCCTCCATGTGACAGTCAGAAACCCACCCCTAATGAGATTATGCTTCAGGTGTGGCTATATCCAGGTGCTCAAATGATGTCCCAAGATTCAGGCTTTTTCTCTCTTTGTCTACTTCCTTCTGCACTGGTCCCATTCTCAGACAGGCTTCATTGGCCTCTAGAAGCTCCCAGACAACATCCTCATAGATCCCAGTCCAGAAAAAAAGGGAATGTGCCTTTCCCCAGTGGCCCAGCCAAAGTCAGGGTTATGTGATTGGACTAGTTTAGCTCATGTACCCACCTAAAGCCTATGACCATGAACGGGTGGAATGTGGGTAGAGGGTGGTCATAGTGGTGGCAGAATTCAGGGATAAGTGAAACCTAGACAGACCATGGGTCTTCTACCCTAGGCGCTAGGATGGGAGACAGGTGCTACCTAAACCACATGGGCTAAGTTGAGATCCCTAAGAAAAATTGGGGTACTGTGACCAGAAGATTGGAGAATGGGTGCTGTACCCAAAGTAACCAAGCATTAAAAAACAAAAACAAAACACTCATTTCCAAACTCAGTTTCTCTACCTGTCTTGAGCCTGAGCAGGTTGTGAGGGCGCAATGAGAGGAGGAAGTAAATGCCGAGCACTGTTACCTGTTACTCAGAGCCCTATTACTGGGTGCTGATGGAGCCCCGAGGCATCTTGCTGCTAACAAACACAACACGCTTCACAAAACGTTCACACTTGTCCCCCATGAGACTGTTCACTGATAAAGAGCTGGCAGAGAGGTTATTTCCTGTGAATCCAATTCTGGTTGGCTTGGCTGATGCTTGGCCTCCTCCTCAGAGAGGCAAAGCTGTCCGTTTGCTGGGGGAAATGCAAATGGTGGTGGGGGGTGTTTTCTCCTCCTCTCTCTACGGTAATCTTGTGTTCCAGAGCCAGTAGAGGATCCGACCTGGAGTTGCTGACATTGTCAGCCCCTGGAGAAAAGCTGTGAGGCTCAGCCAGATCTATTTATGCCAGATTTTACACCGTCACTGAGTTATCTGTGCTCTAAACTGCTGACGCTCTGTTTATTCTTGTTGTTTAACTCTACACACAGGCATTTCGGAAGGCACTGATGAATGGGCATCTCTTTCTAGTTTCTGAGGCAGAAAAAAATAAAACTTTTTTTTCCTCTTTATTTAGGAGAAAAACTCTAGGAGTGGTGAATGCAGGTTTCTCCTTCCTGCCTGCCTGTACCTCTTTCCCCTGGGGTAAAATGTGCTTCTGAAAGCCTCCCCAGAATCCCCTATGAGGAAGGAATAGGCCCTCATCTGTGCACCCTAGCTATTGACTCAGCAAGAGGTGCCATGTTTCCCAGCTTCCACTCTGCTCCACTCTAAATCCACTTCCCCCACCACAGCCAGAGTGGCTTTGAAATACATGCATTTTGGGGCCAGGGGCAGTGACTCATGCCTGTAATCCCAGCACTCTGGGAGGCCGAGGTAGGAGGACCAGGAGTTTGACACCAGCCTGGGCAACGTAGTGAGACCTCCTCTCTGTTCAAAACAAAACACATGGATTTTTCTGTGGGTGGTGGTGCATGTTACAAACATAAAAATAAAAACAAAAAGATAGATTATAAATTGGATTAGGCCACATCATCATCCTGTTCAAACACTTTGGGAGTCTCCCATTTCACTTAGAACAAGCCCAAACTTTTCTCCTCAGCCTACAAGGCTCAGTGTGACCTGAACACGTGCTCTTCCCTCTGACCCCGATTTCTGCCACTACCTACTTCTACTCACGAACCTCCAGACATGCCTTGCCTAATCTTAGTCCTTTGAAAGTCCTGCCACACTCTCCTGCCATGCAGGGCTTTCACATGAGCTATTCCCTCATTCTGGAATGCTGTTCCCACACGCTTCATATGGCTGGCCTCTTTTCATCTCTCACCACCTCAGAAAGGCAACCCTAACCTGCTCCAACACGTCCCCTTTTAGTTTCTCTCTTAATTTATTCTTTTTTTACTTTTTGAGATGGAGTTTTGCTCTTGTCTCCCACGCTGGAGTGCAGTGGCGAGGTCTCAGCTCACTGCAATCTCCCTCTTCTGGGTTCAAGCGATTCTCCTGCCTCAGCCTCCACAGTACCTGGGATTACAGGCGCCTGCCACCAGCCCGGCTAATTTTTTGTATTTTTAGTAGACATGGGGTTTCCCCCACGTTGGACAGGCTGGTCTTGAACTCCTGACCTCAGGTGATTCCACCTGCCTTGGCCTCCCAGAATGCTGTGATTACAGGTGTGAGCCACCGTGCCCGGCCCCCTTTTAGTTTATTTTATAGCACCCTGTGCATTTCCTGTTTCCGGTAAAACACATCACGTTTACAATTCCATATTTATTTGTCTATTGTCTGCCTTCCCATTAGACTGAGAACTTCCTGAGGGCAAGAGCTGAGTCTATTTTGTTTTGTTCACTGGCCCGTGGCATGTATCTAATACATTTTTGTTGCCCAAATGATTAGAAGTCCTCTCTTGTGGAGGGCAGGACTTCCTTCTGTGTTATTCCTTCTGACAGTGACTTATTTCTCCTCCCAGGAGGGGATTGGAGAGAGGAAGTTTTGTCATGCCTCCCTCCGTCCGCCTCAAAGCACTCAGCATGGTATTTGTCTCACTGTGGGAGCCCAGTGGAGGCTGGTAAATGAATTCACATTAAATATGTTCTTCCTCTTCCCCTCAAGTGCACAGCCAGCTGCTCCTGGGAGAGGCACAAATAGTGACCTACAGGCCATGCACGGTGGCTCACACTTGTAATCCCAGCACTTTGGGAGGCCTAGGTGGGTGGATTGCTGGAAGATGGGAGTTGGAAACCAGCCTGGACAACATGGGGAAACCCCGCCCTGTTTGTATTAAAAATACAAAAATTAGCCAGGTGGTGGTGCATGCCTGTAATCCCAGCTTCTTGGAAGGCTGAGGCACGAGAATCGCTTGAACCCCGGAGGCGGAGGTTGCAGCAAGCTGAGATCACACCACTGCACTCCAGCCTGGGCAACAAAGCAAGACTCTGCCTCAAACAGAAACAGGTGACCCACACAATGAGACTGGAGTTGTCAAGCCTCTGCAAAATCTCAAACTCTCTCTTCTACTGATGTGTGTACTGTAGTGCCTGTCAGTCCATTACAATAGAGACAAGGCAAAGTCTAAGAATCATCTTTCAAGGTCAGCACACCTGGAAGGGGTATTGCCTAAGTTGAGCCTGGTGATTTCCTCCTGGGATGGGGAGGGTGGGGAGCATGGAGAACACAGTGACAGCTTCCTGATCTTTTACTTCACCAGATATCCATTAAGTGCATGGTGATTATTAGGGTCCATGAGGGACTTCAGATAAGAACAAGACACAGCCCCTAACCTCAGGAGGCTCAGGGTTTGCTGAAATAGATATGCGACTTGCCCACTTTGTGCTGTATGATCTTGGCCTCGTTACTTCAAAGCCTTGGTTTTGTCATCTGTAAAATGAGGGTTATAAATATACCAGTCTCACTGGTGATAATTCACTGAGTTGATGCATAAAAATGCTTAGGACAGGGCCAGACACAATAAGGGTGAGCAAGTCAATGTTATTATCTGCTATGCCTCAGGCAAGGGACAGAGGTCCCTTAAGGCTACTTGACCTCTCCTGTTTACCGTGCCTCGCGTCAGCTGCCCTCTGGTGGTAACTATGCAGAGTGGCCGCTTGCCTCTGGCACCTGTCTGATCTGCCCTGGTCCTGCTGACCCATCCAGTGTGGGCCTTCTGGTTGCCTGGACCCTTGGTATTTCCCAGGCCTTCCATTTTTGCTAGGTTTCCAAGGCTGCTCTTCTGGGTCAGCAAGGTGCTCAGGCTTCCCAGACCCAAGGGACAAGCTTAGGAGATAGGCAGAGAGAAGCCTTGATGTTACTGGTTATTTTTGCCCATCTAGCACCAAATAACCACTTCCTCTAACCACAGCATCTTGACTTCCACTTTGAGAGCCTCCTCTCCCCTCATGACCCAAGCCTGCCAATGAGAGTATCACAGCTGCCAGGACCAGTGATGATTGGTTCAGGGGTGAGCATGTGACCCAAGCCTGCCAGTGAGTATCACAGCTGCCAGGGCCAGTGATGATTGGTTCAGGGGTGAGCATGTGACCCAAGCCTGCCAGTGAGAGTATCACAGCTGCCAGGACCAGTGATGATTGGTTCAGGGGTGAACATGTGACCCAAGCCTGCCAGTGAGAGTATCACAGCTGCCAGGACCAGTGATGATTGGTTCAGGGGTGAGCATGTGACCCAGGCCTGCCAGTGAGAGTATCACAGCTGCCAGGGCCAGTGATTGGTTCAGAGGTGGGCCTGTGACTGGAATCTGGCCAGTGAGAATATCATTGCCCCTGGGTTAGTGATTGGTACAGAGGGAGACATGGGACCGAGGCTTCGCTTTGGTGGGACCTTTCCATAAAAAGCTTGCTGAGCTAGTGGTATGTCAGCCTGGTGCTTTTGGGGCTTGAGAGGAGGCACTGCCTAAGAATAAAGCTAATGGAGGAGACAGCAGAGCTAAGAGCTGGTGACACTGCTTGAGTCCCTAGATCCAGCTGAGCCTGAAGTTCATTAGCCTCTTATACTTTTCAATCCAGGGGGTGAATAAATTCCCCCTTTGAGTTTTGTGTACTTTGAATTGGATTTCTGTCCCTTGCAACTGAAAGAATATTAGATTGACTTGTGTGTGCATGGGCACACACACTCACGCAATTCATTCAGTACCTACTGAGGAGTCCCTCTGTTTAGGGAACTGAGCACGCCTGCTCCCAGAGCATACAGAGGTGACCAGGACACAGTTCCTGACCTCAGGAAACCCAGGAATGGGGCAACAAGGCCAACTTCTTGCTCAGATATTTTCAAATGTGGCAGGCCCATTCTCACCAAGGCCAGCTGCGTAATTTATAGGGCCGGGTGCAAAATGAAAACATAGGGTCCTTTGTTCAAAATTATTAAGAATTTTAAGGTAGCAATTCAGAACATTAACAAAGTGTGAACCCCTGTGTTCATGAGGGAACATATGTGTGAGGAAACTATCATACAAACGATTATCAAACAGGTCTAACTTAAGGCATTCTGAGGGGCAAGGGCTTAACTCCTTCAAAATAGAATCCTTGGTAGGGACCCAGGTTTGAGTAGTGCTCACTGTGGCGGTAGCTTGAGGGGAGTTGGGAATGAATGGGTGACCATACTATCTGCCTGTGGTCGCCAAGGAAGATTGTTTTGCCTGAAAGGGAAGAAATCTCCTGGGAACAGAAATCTCAAGCCTGGGCATATGAGTGGGTGGGAGCAGAGGGAGGTGGAGCTGGTTGGGAACCTTGTTTTGAACTGGGAGGCAAACAAAGATGAGCGAGGTCCATTTTGGTAAAAAGATGGGCCAGGAGTCATCAAAGCATTAGGGAGACCTGGTGGTCTCCTGGTTCTGCAACCAGGCAGACCTGGGGTTGAGTCCCACTTTGACCATTTAGTAGCATAGTCACCTTGGGAAAGTGACCTGACCTCTCTGAATGCAGTTTCATGGAATGGAAAAAGGCAATGATATTATCCCCAGCAGGTTTGTAGTGAGTATCTAATGGGATAGTGTCTATAAAAGCATCCTTTATAAACTATAAAATATGACCATAACAGTTCTAAAACTCATCTTTTTTACATTTCATATCTCTAAAATTGGGATAAATCTTATTATCCAAGGTGTGACATAATTTAATTGGCAACTTTTCTTTTTTCTTGGTGGCTCATGAAATAATTGTATGTGTTGCGATCAGTGGCGTCTCATGAACAGATCTGCTGAAATGATCATTGAAACAGCAGTCACTGTCTTTTCCATCTCCACTGCCACCCTTGCCTGTGTTTCCAGAGAACAGAAATGAGACCTTTTTATCTGTGTCCCCTCAGAGCCTGACACAATGTGTGGCATAGGTCAATTTCAGTTAATGCTTTAAATCAAAGCTTAAAGTGACTAGCTAAAGACTTTTGCTGGAAGGGCTTTAGACAAGCCAGACCCAACCCTCTCACCTTTTGACTAATGGCAACTTGGGGCTGAGGTGTGGTCATTTGTGTGCCTTGTTTTTCTGGCCACCCAACTGATGTCTGCCCATCTTATTTCTGAGAGTTACTATGGCCCACACTCATTCATTTCTATGAGGTAAACAGGGAACACATCCACTGCCTCTTTATTCTCCCTGCCCCCTCCACCGCTCTAAGGCTGACTCTATTAGCATGTCACATCCTCCTGGCCTCAGTGATTGGTCCAGAGATGAGCATATGACCCAATCAGAACCTTTGAGATAATATGAGATTTTTGCAGAATATAGCAGCCCCCGACTGGGCCCCATGCATAGCCTCTTGGCATTTGCCATTTCCATGCACACAGGCTGAACTTCCAATTGCCCATCTTTGGGTCTCTGCTTGAGTACTCTCCCAGGTGGCTAGAGCCCACTCTGTCTCTGTGTGCCATAGGGGCTGGAAGTCAGGAGGCTAATGCCACCAAGGAGTTGCCAGGGTAGCTAGGGGAGGCAAGTGAGATGCTTAGGGTGCAAAATTTGAGGAGTCCTAGTCCCAGCTTTGTGGCAGCCCTCAACCAATGGCTGACGGGAGCTGGTGGATAGATACCCCATTTCTCTGTGAAATGCCTGTTCTACCGTGGCCCTCACAGTTCCCCAGTGGACTTAGGCTCTGGGTGCTCACAGAGATAACCGCATGGTAACATACCTTGTATTGGCTTCCTTCCCTGTGCTGGCTTTCTTCCCCATTCCCTTACCTGTACTTCCTGTGATCACTTCTCAAGGAAACCATCTGTCCTAAAATTCTTGACTAAGGGTCTGCTTCTGAGGGAGCCCAAACCAAGACACTGGAGCCCCTGCTATTGTCTGTGGTTGAGGGATGATGCCACTGTAGAGGCCAGCAGCTATCTTGCCAGCTGGAGGGACAAAGGATGGAGCCAACATGGGAGAGAACAGAACCGGGAGATGGCAGGTGATATGATTTGATGGCGTTCTGCTACAAGGATCAGGCATCACAGTTTGGATACTTTACACACTTCTCTGTGAGCTCTCTCTGTGCACCTGTGTTTTTTCTCCTACAGCCAGCCATCTCTTCTCTTCTCTCCACTTTCTCCAAAAATGGTGTTTTCCAGAACTATTCAGAGGTTTCTCTCAGCTTCTGAGCCCCACTTAACAAAATTGGTCTTCTGGGATTCACCACGTGGGAAGTGGTTTGCATGTGGGTAGGGACTTGTAAAGAAAAAGTAAAAAGGGGTGTGAGCATGTTGGTGTGATGGGATGTGGGGGTGTGTGTGGTATGTGCGTATTTGTGTTTGTACTTCCTGGCACACATCATAGGTTCATGATTATTGGTACAGCCTTGACTACTGGGAACTCAAATGAACCCAAAAGAAAGGACCAGAGGCCTTCTCCCCTCTGTCATCTCTTTCCACTTCTCAGGAACCTTGTATCTCCCTTATCTCTGCTGCTCTCACATATCTGTTCTTTCTCTTCCTCTCTGCCTCCTTCCTCTGCTTCAACATGGCCCAAGGTAGGCAAAACCCAACTCCAGCTCAAGATCTCCACAGAGAATCTGACAGGCTCTGCTCAACTGCCAATAGATGAGTTTTCTTGGGCCAGGCCCTATCCTTTGTCTAATCAGCTTTGGATTTGTTGTTGAAGGTGGGGCCCCGGGTAGGATAGCCAATGAAATATCCTGGACAGCTCCTTCTATCACAGATGCCTGCTCCCAGAGCTGCAGGACCACCTCTGGGAGGCAGGATGATGACAGTGGTGACTGAAGACTTACTTTAAACCAGGTGTGGGACGCACATTGCAGATGTTATATACATAGATCTTAAGCTCGATACTTGTATTACTTTTAATTCACACAGCAAACCCACCATATGGATGAGATTATTATTACCGCCAATGTACAGATACGGAAACTGAGGCATGGCCACTGAGGGCATAAACAGCCCTGTATTCTACCCCTGTCACCAAGTCACCTCCAGATAGGCACAACCCACTGGGTTCCCAGGCAGCTACAGGGAGACAAACCAGGTGATATTAACTTTCCCAGTGCATAGGCTGCCAGCTGGCAGCATGCCAGCCCGGCTGTCCCTTCTTGGCCATCCTTATTCTCCCCCTGGCCTCCCCCTCCTGGCTGCTTGGTACCTTCCTCTCTTTTCCCAGGCAACCCAGCCGCAGCTGGAGGCAGCCCCTGGGAGCCACCAAGCGGCTTTATGATGTGCAGATGGTGTTTCCGTGGAGCCCCTCGCCTTTCATGTCGGTGGCCTCTGGGAGCTGGGCCAGCCCAGATGTCCCTGATTGTGAGAAAGCCTCCCCTGGCAAGGTTGGCACGAGATGCCAGTGACGGGGTCTATGGCCAGCTTTGGCGTGTCTTCTCTGATAAGGAGCTTGGCTGGATGCTCATGAGGCGGATGCCTCTGTCATTTGTGTCCAGCCCTGCAGGTTCAAATGGTGCATCTGCAGAGCCAGGAATATCCCTTCTGAGTCCACAGACAAATAGACAGAGACTTTGCACAGCCAGCTTTTCAAAGGGACCCTAGCTTGATCTCTTTTTCCTCCATACATGTTGTTTTATCTGACTCTCAAGCTATCTATGGGCACAGACTGCCTCTCCCATCAGGGGAGGTGCCCTCTGTGAAGGGAAAAATCTCACCCCCACCAGTGATAAACTGGGCCAGAATCAGGAGGCGTGTGTCTCCTCCATCAGACTAAGAGTTTGCAGTATGAGGGAAAATGGAACTCTGCTCTTTGCTCTCTAAATGGTACTTCTCCAAATCAGGAAAATGCAACTCTTCCATCAAATTGGGAGTTGTCAAGGTTGAGATTAATGAGTCTGTCTCTTTCATCAGGTTGAAAACTCTCCAGGGATGAGATGGGGGGTCTCCTCCATCTGATCAGGAGCTCCCTGAGAGTGGAGGTGATGGCTCCTCTTCATCTCTCTCCTCCCAGAGTGCTCAGACAAGGCTCAGTGGACATCAAGAGCAGAAAAGAGTCCTGCTGACTATCCTAGGGGCAGGCAACTTTCAGCCTGGACTGGGAAGACCTGCCCTTACTCAAACCACCTGGGCAGAGCGGGACCAGTGTGAGCCACAGCATATGCTAGAGATACACAGTAAGGAAGACTAGTTGTGAGGTGTGTGGACCCCGTTTGCTTTATGACCTGCTGTATAACCCAACTTCTGGCTTAGGGCTTGGTTCTCGACAAGAGTTCAGTGATGAATGAATGAATGAATGAATGAAGATGTGGTTCCTGTTCTTGAGAAGCTCAACTCTTCTAAGAAAGAAATAAAGCCCACTTCTCTTGGGTGCTTCTATGTGTTGGACATAATTTTAGGCTCTTCCACATACATCATGGAATCTTCAAAAACGGTCTAGAGGAGGTTGCAATGAGCTGAAATGGCACCATTGCACTCCTGCCTTGGAGACAAGAGCAAGACCTTGTCTTAAAAAAGTAACACCAATGATAAAAAACAAAAAAACTAGACTAGGAAATACATTTTATTTTTTCAGCTTTACAGATCAGGAAATTGGGGCTTAGAGAGGCAAAGTGACCTGTCCAAGATCTCATAGCTGTTGAATAAGGGAACTGACATTTGCACTGAGGTCTGTTGACTTCCAGTGTGTGCTCTTCCTGGAAACATTATTATCATTTCATTTCAGAGCTGCCCAAGATGGATGTGGATGAAGTGGTACATGAGCTGGGAGTGGCCTGTGAGAAGGAAGCTCAGAAAGGCTTCACAGAAAAAGTAATATCGGAGAAAGGTTTTGAAGGATGAGTAGGAGTTCACCAGACTGAGAAGATGTGGAGGCATGGTTAGAAAAGGAGGGACAAATTGTCTACCTGGAAGGTTCCCTGTAGGGGTTGGTGGGAGGCTGCCCCTCCCACATGTGCTCTGTGGCACTGCCTCTCTGTGGAGCTGGACTTCCTCTCCCTCTTTGGGAGGACAACAGATGAAAGCCTCATCTCATGCAGGCACATCGTTGCCAAGATGCCAGGAAATCTCTGTTGTGGGCCTCCTACCCTGGTGGCAGAGCCAACTGTGCTTCTGGAAAGAAAGAAAGGTGGTTAGGGATCAGCTGTGATGAGAAGTTTCCCCTCTGAGTCCTCTGAAGAAGATAGGGGAGGGAAGGAGGAGCTGGAACCCTCCTCTTTTTCTAGCCAGAGAAAGATGGGGTTGGGCAAGTTGTCTCCAAGGACTGTGATGAGAGGCCTTCTCTCCCTGGCTTAGAAAACAGCTGGAGACTTACTGTATCCCCTGAGGCTGTGAACGTCCTTTAGAAATCTTTTCCGGGCCTGGTGTTTGAGGACAGGCAGGTATTACATTTTTCTGGGGTGGGAGGGCAAAACAGGTTTTCCATAGATTCTTGGCTTTTGATTGATGGTCAGACTCTGTGAATTCATTAGTTTGCTGAAACTGGGTAGAATGAAGTCCAGCTCTTACTGAACTCATCAGGGTCCGATTAGAATCACAGGTTCAAGGAGGTCAGAAGGAATGAGCAGAGGCCCTCAAGACCTGTGGCTTTTAAATTGTATGTGTGTTTTAATCAGCAGATACTTAAAAACAAAGCCTGGAGATCTTATTCTGAAGCCCAGTGTGTGTAACAGATAAAAGCAGAGCAGCTGTTTGCAGTGAAGTGGGGAACTTAAAGACCAGGGGTGAGGCTCACGCCTCTAGTCCCAACACTTTGGAAGGCCAAGGCAGGAGGGCCACTTGAGCCCAGGGGCCACATAGTGAGACTTCATCTTTACAAAAAATTAAAATCGTCTGGGTGTGGTGGCATGCACCTGTAGTCCCAGCTACTTGGGAGGCTGAGATGGGAGGATTGCTTGAGCCTAGGAAGTTGACACTAAAGTAAGTTTTGATCGCACCACTGCACTTTAGCCTGGGTGACACAGCAAGACCCTGTCTCAAAAAAAAAAAAAAAAAAAAGAGATGCGGTCTTTCTATGTTGCCCAGGCTGTGTTGCCCAGGCTGGTCTCAAACTCCTGAGCTCAAGTGATTCGTCGGCCTCCCAGAGTGTTGGAATTACAGGCGTGAGCCACTGCACCCAGCCACTCAGCTTCTTTTGACCCCACCTCCGTCCCTTCAGGAGTGTTCATAGAGCCCCAGTTCTCCCCAGCACATCAGTATCTCTGGCCCTCTCCAGCCTTTGAGTTTTACCAGGGGGACTGAGTCCCTGAGAGGGGAATGCTTTGCTTGCGGTTATATCAGCAGTGGTTGTGTGGGGTGGTAACCCCCAAATCCCCGGACAGAACTCAGTGTGGGAGGGTCTGTTCACCTGCAACACTGGCTTTGACGCCACTTCTCCAGGCTTCCTGTCCAGGCCCGGGGTGTATTCAGGATCCAAGACTGGGCTCCAGGCCCTGCTTTCCAACAGGATAAGAGAAACTCCACCCATAGGGTTAGTCCTGTCCCTTTTGCAGGGAGGTAAGTTGAGGCCCAGAGAGGGCCAGGTTCCAGGTTATGTTAACTCTGACCCCATAATGCAGAACTGGGCCAGAGCTGCCCGGGGGTCCGTGCTTCCGGGATCTTTGCTGGCCAAGACTCAGTTGGTTGAGGGAGACCCACCCCTGAGCCCTGGCAAACGGCCATCTGCCCAGGCCTTGCCCAGCTGGGGTCCGTGAGAAGCGGTTCCGATTCCGAAGCTGCCAGGGTGTTACTAACGGGCTGTCCGTTGCAATCGGGGCAGCAGCCTTTCATCTCCCGCCATCCCCTCTTGCTCGGGGCAGCCTCGCACCAGCTTCCTGTCCTGGCTCTGTCTGTCTGTCTGGGTTCAGTGCCCCTCTGGAGCTGGGACCCAGGAGGGCGCTGGAGGGAGGAGGCCCAGGCTCTGCGTCCAACTGCGGCCCCGCGGTGCAGTCCATGCCTGGGCCCCCGCCAGGTGAGGCCGGGCCCGGGTCTGAGCCTCGGCCTGGAAAGCTCCATCCACTCGTCAGGCCCGCCTGAGATCACCTAGGTGTTCTGGTGACTTCTGAGGGCCTCGCATGAAAGATAACGCCCAAATCAACAGATCTGCCATTGTAGCTTTGAAGAGACTGTTTCAATCACTTTATTTTGTCTTTATGTCAGGTTTGCCAGATGGCTTGGGTCTTTCTGAGGTCCTGTGCCGAGGGGGCGCAGAGAGAACTGGTGCGGCTTCAAAGCTCCTTTTTAATCTTCAGCAGCATCACAGCGGCTGGGAAACTGCCTCGGCTCCCTCAAGTCTCTCCCACAAAAGAGGCGCGGCCGAGGCTCTAATGAAAGCCAGATAAAGGGATGGCTGGAATCAGAAACAGAGGGAAAAGAGCAGTCGTTAGTCTTTCTTGTAGCTGTTTCAAAAGAAATTCTAAGACAAATTATGGCTTTGGGTGTTTTTCTAAAAGGACTGCAGCAGGGAGAGGAGGTGGGGGAGGTGCTTTGACCCCTCAGCACCCTTCCCCTTGCATGAAAGGCAGAGGAGACTGAAAAAAGGCCGAAATACAACAATAAACTTTCTGCGTGTGTGCGTGGGGATGAAAGGCGCGCTGGCATAATTACGGGCGAGGGTGCGCGGGGGCGGGCGGGCGGCTTTACCTTGCCGCCAGCGCTATTAATGATGAGGCTCCCTCTTTTTCTTCTCTGGAAGGGGTGCCTTTGGTTTTCAGGAATGGGGTGGGGCACCGCGCGCCGAGGCTGACATTTGGCGCAGGCGGTGAGGACGCGATGCCCTGCTCGGTGCATGGGGGCCACAGCGCCCTCGCGGCTGCCAAGGCCCTGTCATCGTGAGAAGGAGGCAGATGTACCCCTCGGTCATCCTGCCTCCCTCTCACCCTCCTTTAAGGTCTCAAGGTCTGTCTCTTGGGACCTGGGGAAGGTGGGGGCGTTCTGACCCATAATTTCAGCCCACATCCTCTCTTTCAGGGGTCAGTTCTATTCTATGGGGAGTTGGGGGAGAGGTCCCACCTGTTCTCTTCTGTGGCACATGCGGTCTTAAATCCACACTGTCAGCCAAACGTCAGGCCCTACCTGTGCTGAGATCTCATGGTGCGCCAGACTATTCTTACCTCCTATCTTTCCTCGGGCGTCTTAGTTTCCATGGATCATGGGTCAGCTACTTGGCAAGACTTTGCGGGCGTGGGGCAGCTAAGGTTTGATAGGCAGGCAGGCAGGAGGTGGGGAAGCTGGACAGCATTCGGGGGCTTCCAGGGGAGGGGCAGGGTGGATAGCAGGGGGGTCCCTGAGTAGCATCCCTGGAAAGGCACCTCTGGTTCTGAAGGTGAGGGCCCACAGAGTCACAAGCCCACTGCGTTAGTCCATTTTCATGCTGCTGATAAAGATATATCCAAGCCTGGGTCATTTTTTTTTTTTTTTTTTTGAGACGGAGTTTCGCTCTTGTTACCCAGGCTGGAGTGCAATGACGCGATCTCGGCTCACCACAACCTCTGCCTCCTGGGTTCAAGCAATTCTCCTGCCTCAGCCTCCCGAGTAGCTGGGACTACAGGCACGTGCCACCACGCCCAGCTAATTTTTGTATTTTTAGTAGAGACGGGGATTCACCACGTTGACCAGGATGGTCTCGATCTCTTGACTTCGTGATCCACCCGCCTCAGCCTCCCAAAGTGCTGGGATTACAGGCGTGAGCCACCGTGCCCGGCCGCCTGGGTCATTTTTTAAAGAAAAAGAGGCTTAATGGACTCACAGTTCCACCTGGCTGGGGAGACCTCACGATCATGGCGGAAGGTGAAAGGCACATGTTCCATGGCACCAGACAAGGGAGAGTGAGAGCCAAGCGAAAGGGGAAACCCCTTATAAAACCATCTGATCTCGAGAGGATTATTCACTACCATGAGAACAGTATGGGGGAAACAGCCTCTGTGACTTCATTATCTCCCATGGGGTCCCTCCCACAACACGTGTGACTTGTTGGAGCTACAGTTCAAGGTAAGATTTGGGACGAGACACAGCCAAACCCTGTCAGCCACGGAATGCCAGCCCTGGAACGGCCCCTCGCTGTAGAGATGGCAGAGGAGGTCTCAGGAGGGGAGGACTGGTCACAGGGCTGGTTAGGCACACAGTCAGATCTCAAGCCCATGTCCCGCTGGAGCAAATAGATATTCTGAGAGAAGTGGGTCCCATGTGATGGGGGTCAGAAGAGCAATGAGCTCCTACAGGGAGAGATGGACAGGGTTAGGTGTGCTCCCCGTGCTGTCCCTCGGACCTTGCACTTCTACTTTGCAGGGCTCAGTGGCTGCAGGGTTTGGCATTTGGAGCTTTGGCCAAGAGATCAGGGAGTTTTGGGGCTTTCTGAGCATCAGGACCATTTCGTGGGGTGAGGTCAAGTGGAAAGCATCATGGGCCCTTCTCCCCTCCCCTCCCACCCTCCCTTCCTCTCCCCTTCCCTTCCCTTTCCTTCCATCATAATAATAATATGGGCCTAACCCTGACCCCCATACCCTGCCCCATAGGCATTTGTCCTCCCTCACCTTGCCCCTGGAGCCTCTTGCCCTGCTTAGGAGACTTGAGGAGAATCGAAACTAAAGACATGTACGCCCAAGTTGCTGCCCAACATTTATTTGCCAGTTCTAAAAGGGTCCCCCCTTGTCTCCTTCTCTCCCTCAGCCCCCTGAGAGGAGGAGCCCCATCTGTGTGTCTTCAGCCCTTTCTGCCTTTGCTCTCTTCCTATGTGTCTCTCATGTTCTCTGTCTGTCTGTCCCCTATCCCCAGTGGTGTGCTGGCCTGGGGCTCTGGTTTCTATTCCTGGCACTGGAGTCTCTTTGGCCCCCATGCTCTCATGGCCCATCCCAGTGCTATACCTGTGACTGAGCCAGGAGCTTTGGGGGAGGGTTGCTGGGTGGAGACCCCCAGGGTGGCTCGCTGGAGGGAAGGGGTGATGAGGTGGCGAGGGCTGGGCTGTCATATCACTCCTCCTTCCTCGGGGTGGAGGGCAGAGCCTGGCAGAAGCTGCTTGCCAGGTCTCTGGGCTGCTTTCACAAAGGAGAGTTTGGGCAGATGAGAGGCTGTAGCCAAGTGGGGAGCTGGCTTCTCCCACTCCTCTGCATGTCTGGTTTACACTGGACACTGCCCAGCTCTCCTTGTAGATAGTATTGGGCAGCAGGGAGGGCACTGGCTGTGGGACTGGGCACTGAGGGTTTGAATCCCGGCTCCTCATATTTGTAGCCAGGAGACTCTGGGCAAGTGTCTTACCCTGTTTGTACCTCACTTTTCTCATCTGTAAAATGGGACTAATAATGTATTTACCTTGGTGAGTTGTCATGAGGAATACATGCAAAGTACTTAGAATGGTGCCTGGCACACAGTTGCTCAGCAGATGTGAGTAATAATAAGAAGAATAACTGCTGTTATTTCAGTATGTGCCTTTTCAGCCACCGTTGTCAGCAACTGCTAAGCTGGTAATCCACTGTGTGGATCAGAGCTCATGCTTGGGTGTTCGGAGGGTACTGGGGTAAATCTCTTTCTTTCTTTCATTTTCTTTCTTTCTTTCTTTCTTTCTTTCTTTCTTTCTTTCTTTCTTCCTTTCTTTCGTTCTTTCGTTCTTTCATTCTTTTGTTCTTTCTTTTTCTTTCTTTCTTCTTTCCTTCCTTTCATCTTTCTATCTCTCTCTCCTTCTCTCCTTCTTCCCTTCCCTTCCCTTCCCTCCCCTTCCCTTCCCATCCCTTCTCTTTCTTTCCTTCCTTCTCCTTTCTCTCTTGTCTTGTGGCAACAGACCCTTCTTTCCTGGGGCGCCCAATCCATGTCGTTCTGAGGGTGGGGCTGAGCCTGCCATGCTGTGTGCCACAGGCCTGGCCAGTCAGAGAACTGTATTCCTCGGGCCACAGTGATTGGAAATATGTCACAAGGCAGCCGTAGTTCTCTCCAGAACTGTCTCAGAGTTAGGGAAGACAGCTTTCCATCTTCTGAGATCCCAAGGTCTAAGAGTGTTGTATGCTGGAGTTACTAAAAGCCACCTTCTCCAGCTACATGAAGGAAGCTATCAACAGTAGAAGGAAATGAGGCCATTATGTCCAAAAATGCAGAAATAAGACACACACACACACACACACAGAGAGAGAGAGAGAGAGAGAGAGAGAGAGAGAGAGAATACCTTAAGTTCAGCCATACCTACTCCTCTTGCACTGTATGTCCTTCTGACTGAGTCAGTTACCTTTGCATTTATAGAGATCCGAGTTTGCAATCAGATTTTTTGCAATCAGAAGAGTCCTGATCTATACGGAAGGTGATCTGGTTACCAGGAGTTCCTGTTGTTGTGTTCACATCACCCTCACTCACAGTCTGTTTCATAGATGAACTACACCATGAGAAGACGGCTGAGAACCACGTGGGGAAGGGCACGAGCAGTTGCCTTGGAGGATTGGAGCTGGTGTGGATTCAGCAGAAATGAGCCTTCCTTTGGGTGGCAGCCACCCAGCTGGGCTTGATTTCAGGGACTTGGAGAAGTGGAGGTGGAAGTTGGTGAGCATTCCAGGCAAAGGGCACAGCATAAGCAAAAGGCTTAGAGGAAAGGAAATGTAAGGTGTATTGAAAGAAGAGCAGCTAGTCTTGCTTGGCTGAATTTTCAGGCAAGTGAGTGATGGAAAGCGGAAGGTGATGAGGCTGGAGAATCATGCTGGAGTCAGAGCATGGAGGTTTTGAGTTTCAGGTCTTGGATTCTGGATTTTAAGGGCTAGACAATAGGGAGAAATTCAAGCGCTTTTTAAAAAAAAACAATTTTTTTTTTTTTTTTTTTTTTTTTTTTTTTTTTTAGTGGAAGTTGAAGGATTCAGAGCTGTGTAGTAGATTGTTAAAAATGGGAGGTGAGGCTGGGCACGGTGGCTCATGCCTGTAGTCCCAGCAGTGCCAAAGGCCGAGGCAGGAGTATTGCTTGAGGCCAGGAGTTTGTAAACAGCCTGAGCAACACAGCCAGACCCCATCTCTACAAAAGAAAAATAAAAAGATCTAGTTTGTGTGATGGCACGTGCCTGTAATCCCAGATACTCAGGAGGCTGAGGTGGGAGGATTGCTTGAGCCCAGGGCTCCAAGGCTACAGTGAGCCATGATCGTGCCACTGAACTCCAGCCTGGGTGACAGAGTGGGACCTTGTCTTTAAAGAAAAAAAAAAAAAGATGAAGAAGTGAAAATCAGAGAGTTGGTTGATGACAGGACCGAGCGGAGAAACAATGACGGTCTAGACTTGCAACTTGGATCGTGGCCTGGGATGGAGACAGATGTCATGGAAATTGGTTGGTTTATGTTCAGTACCTATTTTCTTCTGGTAAGAACCTCCCTATTTCCCTTGGGGAAACCATCCCTCCTCCCAGCTCAATCCATGTGGTCTCAGTGGAACTGACCCCACATCCAGACCTAGGGTAGGGCATGTGACCCTGGCCTAAGCTCACCTGAGCATCCATCCCTTGACCACAGTAGTTGGTTTAAGGATGGCCATGTGTTTCAATGTGGGCCAATGAGAGTCAGGCCTAGTATTTTTGTCAGATAAGTTAGGAAAGGGAAATTCAATTTTCCAGAGGACTTGTGGCTGGCAGGAAGTGAATCTGGACCTTCCAGGGCCCAGCATGGCAGAATGAAGTCACATGGGCAAAAATAGAGTCAGAGATGGAGAAGTGAGACCAAGTCCTGAGGCCACGATTGGAGCCCCTGAATCAGACACATCCTGGTCATTTCAGGGACCTGGGATCATGAAATTGAGTTGTTTTCTACAACCTGCACACAAGAGTCCTGAGAGTATGCAGTGGCATCAACAAGCAGCTGCCTAGCTCTGTGCGTGCCTGCATGCTCTCAGAGGAAAGGGGGGAGCGGAAAAGGAAGCAGGGGGCAGGGCCTGAGTACCCGAGAGGTCGGTGATACAACCTGCATGGACTGGGCTTATGGGAGAAGCAGCCATTTTTGTGGGGAAGTACATAATCTGAAATATTGGCGTGAACCAAAGGTGGCTGGCCACTTCTCCACCGTCAGGAGGAAGAAGTGCATTAAAAGACATTCTGCTGGGGACTTGGCCAACTAGCAGAAACCATCCTGGGCCGGGGTTGGCTTCAGTCAGTGGATCCTAGGCATAGAGCAGGACCAAACGCTGGCTCTGAGGCCCATGGTTTACTGACTGCATTAGTCAGGGTTCCTAGAGGGACAGAACTAATAGGATAGATGGATATATGAAAGGGAGTTTATTCAGGAGTATTGACTCACAGCATCACAAGGTGAAGTCCCACCATAGGCAGTCTGCAAGCTGAGGAGCAAGGAAGCCGGTCCGAGTCCCAAAACCTCCAAAGTAGGGAAGCTGATGTGCAGCCTTCAGTCTGTGGCCAAAGGCCGGAGAGCCCCTGGCAAACCACGTGTAGGTCCAAGAGTCCAGAAACTGAAGAACTTGGAGTGTGATATTTGAGAACAGGAAGTGGCCGGCATGGGAGAAAGATGGAGGCCAGAAGACTCAGCCAGTCTAGGCTTTCCACGTTCGTCTGCTTGATTTTATTCTGGCCAGGCTGGCAGCTGATTAGATGGTGCCCACCCAGATTGAGGGTGGGTCTGCCTCTCCCAATCCACTGACTCAAATGTTAATCCCCTTTGGCAACACCCCCACAGACACACCCGGAAAGGTCCTTTGTATCCTTCAGTCCCATCGAGCTGACACTCAGTATTAACCATCACACCGACTATTCATCAACCAGCATTGTAGCAAGGTTCAGCAGTGTTTTTCTTTCTGCTCTATGCAGACTTCTCTGGGAAGTTATATGAACTAGAAACTTTGTTTCTCATAGCTGACTGGCAAAGTGAGTTGAGGCTTGAGCAGGCTGAGGGGCCGAGTTTAAACTCTGGCTCTGCTATGCTCTGTCTCGGTGCTCTTGGGCAAATTTCTTAGTTGCTTGAAAGATGAATCAGAGATTGCCAGGCAACGATGATTCAGAGCGCATTCAGGCAGGAGGTCTGGCTAGTGGCTAAGGGAAGAGTGGTCTCAGGGGGTGGTGGGTGAGTCATGGGCTCTGGTGTCAGTTGGATCTGAGTTCTCACATTGGTTCCAGTGCACGACCTGAAAACAAGTCCTTCAGCCTCTCTGTTTTAGTTGACCCAGTGATCTTTCTCTTGGAAGGTTGATATGAAGATTGCTGGAGTAACGTTCCTATAAAGTACCTGACACATAGTTGATGTTGCATAAACGATTGCTTTGGACCAGGCATGGTGGCTCATGCCTGTGATTTCAGCACTTTGGGATATCGCTTACGGCGGGAAGTTCGAGACCAGACTTGGCAACTTAGTGAGACCCTATCTCAATTAAAAAAAAATTTTTTTAAATGATTGTCTTGCCACTATTATTATTTTTTAGTAATTTATTCCGATTCCTCAAGGCACAGAGGCAATGGAGAAACATGGAGTTGTGTGTATTCATCTGTCTTTTTTCAGTTGCACATAAAGGAAACCCAAATCGAACTGGCTTTAGAAGAAACAAAAGGAAGTGGTTGACTCACATTAAGAGTAAAGTACAGAGGTATTAATGGATTGCAGGCATAGCTAGATTTAGGGGCTCAAATCATAGCCCCAGTATGCTGCCTATCCCTCCATCGTCTGGCTCTGTTTTCTGTGGCACCGGCTCCTTTCAAGGGTGTGCTGGAGCCAATTGTAAAACATTCAGCAATTTGGGGCACCAGTTGTTCCTCATTGGTAGCATGAAACTGGCCATGGTCGGAGTATTTGTATCATGGAAATTGGCAAATGCTATAAATAAGGGCTTTTTTTTGGCGGGGGGTGGGGTGGGTGGGAGGACAGCTTGTTTACCAACACATGACTGCTCCGTTCTCCAGAAGTCTCTTCCACTGCCATGGGAAGAAGGCAGCCCACAGCCACTGGTTGACATCCCACCACTTAGGCTACCACAGTGGAAAGCGAGTATTTTTTTCCCCGAAGTTCCAGTAAATGTCCCAGAGTTGCGTCTCACTGGTCTGGCTTAGATCTCATGCCCATTCGTGACACAGCAACCGGGGCCAGGGTGTGGAGTATACTAACTGGCTTATGTCTCCTCTGGAGCTGCGAGATGGGGTCAGCTCCACCTGAACTGTATGGAGTAAGAGTGGGTATAGACGGTTCCCTTTACGATAGCAAACAACCATAGACCCTGGCGGCACACAAAACAGGAAGTGTTTATGGCTCACACATCTGCAGGTTGGCTGGAGGCTCTGCTCCAGGCTGGGCTTGTCTGGGGGTAGTTAGTGGGGACAGCTCTGCTCTTCTCTCTCCTTCTCCTTCTGGGACCAGCTGATCAACCCAGACTGTTCACCTTATGGTGACAGCAGAGTCACAAGACAGCAAGGAGAAACAGTGATGTCCTCACAAGGCCTAAGAATAGACTGGGCACACTGTTACTTCTGCCTCGTTGCATTGGCCAAAGCAAGTTACGAGAGTGAGCCTGGGACGTAAACTTTGCTGCTGCTTCTTCCTTTTTTTTTTTTTTTTTGAGGTGGAGTCTCACTGTGTTGGCCAGGCTACAGTGCAGTGGTTTGATCTCGGCTCACTGCAACCTCTGCCTCCCAGGCTCAAGCGGTTCTCCTGCCTCAGCCTCCCCAGTAACTGGGATTACAGGGACCCACCACCACACCTAATATATATATTTTTTGGTAGAAACAGGGTTTCGCCATGTTGGCCAGACTGGTCTTGAACTCCTGACCTCAAATGATCCACCCGCCTTGGCCTCCCAAACTGCTGGGATTACAGGCATGAGCCACTGTGCCTGGCCAAACTTTGCTTCTTTAGTAAGATGAACTGTAAAGTCAGATGGTGGAGGGAATAGATGTGGAGAGGAGAGAAAAACTGGGAATGTTGCAACCTACCACTTTCCTTAAGGAAGGTCAGGGCACTGCCAAAGGTAGAGAGGGCTGGAGGCTAGGAGGGTGTAAGCCACAGATGCCCCCTGAGGGTGATAGGGAGGGTGGGGGGACTCTGATGTGGCTGTGGCCTGAGTGTGGGAGGGATGAGGGTAAGAGGGGAGGTCAATGGGAGTGTAAGGTGAGAATGAGCCTGGAGGGGGACAGCACCCTCGTGGGCTGGAGCTGTCTTAACTTTCTTTCCTTCCTTCCTTCCTTTCTTTCTCTCTCTCTCGTTCTTTCTTTTTTCTTTTTTTCTTTCTTTCCCTCCCTCCCTCCCTTCCTTCCTTCCTTCCTTCCCTCCTTCCTTCCTTCCCTCCCTCCCTCCCTCCCTCCCTCCTTCCTTCCTTCCTTCCTTCCTTCCTTCCTTCCTTCTCTCTTTCTCCTCTCTTTCTTTCTCTGTTTCTTTTTCTTTTGTGACAGGGTTTCACTCTGTGTCCAGGCTGGAGTGCAGTTCAGTGGCACAACTATGGCTCACTGCAGCCTTGAACTCCTGGGCTCACTCCTGGGCTCAAGGGGTTCTCCTGCTTCAGCCTCTCAAGTAGCTGGAACTACAGACACATGCCACCACACCCAGCTAATTTTTTAAAACAATTTTTTTGTAGAGACGGAGTCTTGCTATATTGCCTAGGGTGGTCTGGAAGTTCTGGGCTCAAGCGATCCACCCACCTTGGCCTCTCAAAGTTCATGAGCCAGCGTGCCTAGCCTACCTTAATTTCTGTTTCCCCAGATCTAGACCCCGAGCAAGAATTTGCCTGTAAGTTAATTTATCTGGAAGGTGATGCCTGGTAAAGAAGTAGGGAAATGAGCAGTGTTGTGCTAGCAAACTAACTCTCTGAAAAAAAAAAAAAAAATCCTTATTTATAGTGTGTGCCCATTTTCATGGTGAGAATGTTCCTAACGTGGTCGATTTCAAGCTACTAGTGTGATGTAACTGAAAGAGGCCTTGGGGAGAGACGGGTGGAATCGGCTCTCCTGAGCTTCTGCACCATTTCTCAGCACACCCCTGTAGGTGAGGAGGGTGGCCGGGAGGCAGCCAGTAAAAGGCGCATAATCAAGCCAGCTGCCCCCGTGAGGAGCTGTAGAGCTTCCCACCACTGGGGAGTGGCGGGAGGTGGTATAGAACTTATGCCCTGTGTTAGCCCATCCGGGGGTGAGGGGTCTGGGGGATGTACCCACCACCTCCCCATCTGTCACTGGTTGAGGCTGTTTCCCCAGGGCTGGCAATTCAATGCACTTCTGGCCAGGGCTCTGGTGGCCAGAGAAAGAGACTCAGGGGCTGGAAGTTGTGAGTTGGGTCAGCTTGTGTGGAAATGGTAAGGTCTGTGACAGGGCCGTTTGAGTGTTGCCGGCAGAGTGAGACCTCCCTGCTGAATCCCTTACAGCTGCCTGAAACACGCCAGCCTTCCTCGTCCCCTCACCAGCTCCAAGGTGCCATTCTCCCACAGCGTATCATGCCTCCGTTGAGAAAAACATTACCTGCCTCCTTCAAAAAAGAAATGAAATGAGGCGAACATCTTTGACATTTTTAGTGATATCAGTGATATCATTGAGTTTTATTTTATGGGTTTTTTTTTTTTTTTTTTTTTGTAGGGACAGGGGTCTTGCTATGTTGCTCAGGCTGGTCTTGAACTTCTGGCCTTGAGCAATCCTCCCACCTCAGCCTCCCAAAGCACTGGGATTACAGGCGTGAGTCACTGCAGTTGGCAATGATGCAATTTTGATGTTTTCTGGATGTAGAGGTGTTTCTCTGGAATGTTTTCAGATTTGTCAATTCCCTGGTCTTCTGTCTAGCCTTTGTAGGGTGGGAATGACAGTCATATTATGTTTATTTTATTTCTTGTTTTTTCTCAGGTCCTCTGATGTTTTCTTCTTGGAGCTGGGCTTTACAGAAATAAATTTCTACAGAGTCTGGAGCAAATGCTCTTAAAAAAATAGCTGAAATCTTGATTCCTCTGTTGAAAATCCGCTGACTTTGGTGGTGTGCTGCACAGAGCAAAGTCTGGGGATGTCCTGCCCAGATGACTTTGCTACTCACAGGTCCCACCTCTGGCTTCTTACTGCAGAGAACTGAAGCTACCTGAGGTCACTCTCAGGGATCAGGAGGGTGATCAACCCCACACAGGACAGGCCCCTAGGACTGAGAGCAGGTCACCCTTTTGGATGCCCTCAGGGAAGGGTGGGCCCATGCCTCATCTTGATTACCCCTCAGGTGGGTTACCTCTCAGGTGTTGCCCAGAGGCGGGTTGGGATTTAACCCGTTTAGTGAACAGCAGTAAACTACCCCTTCCCCTAGCCTGTGTTAGCTCTGTTCCTCTCCCATCTCCTTCCCCACTCCTCTGCTGGCACCTCCTAGGACCACCTCCCTAATCCGCTGCTTGCACTCACATACTTGTGTTAGGGCCTGCTTCTGGGGAACCCAGCCTGGGCCATGGGGTGTCAGGCCTCCTGGGCTTCTGAGTGAGGTTAATCTGACTGGGTTGAAGTCACATCTGGTGGTGTTTGTTGCCTTCCCCCAGGGCTTGGCACAGCATGAGGGACTCATCAGGGTTCCAACATCTGGTTGATGAATTAAAGGACGTGAACGTTTAAATGTAAGGGAGTGGTGCTGAAAGCTGCCAGGGAACAGGGAGGGCTGGGTCTGCAGGTGCCGTGTCCTCCCAGGTCTGCACATCCGGCCTCCTCTCTCCTGAGCCCCAGACCTGTGCATCCAACCACATGTCTTCACCTGGGTCCTCAAGCTCAATACTTGTCATCCCTCCCCACCCCCTCCACAGGCAACCTGCCTCCTCTCCTGCGTGGCTGGTCTCAGGGAATGAAAGTAGGCATGGGCTTCAACTCTGCTTGCCCTCAGCCACGCAGCTCTTGTTTCATCACCGTGAGCGTCTTTCTCAAAGCTCTCCACCGTGTCCACCTCCCCAGCACCTCTCTGGCCTCTGCCAGCCTCGTCTCTCACCCCCAGTCTTGCCTCTCTCCAATCCCTCCTGCGGCCCCTAAGTGAACTTTCTGAAGTGGCCTTGACCATGTGGCTTGCTGCTGAAAAACCTTGGCTGTGGCTCCCCACTGCTGTAAAGAGGAAATCCAAACTCCTTGTGGTGGCCTAGCAAGGCCCTGCAGGAACTGCTCCCTGCCAAACCTCCAGCCTCGCCACGAGTTCTGTCCTCCTTAACACCCTCCCCGCGCCTGCAGAGCCCAGTTGCTTTCAGTCCCTAGAACCTACACTCTGTCACCTCCAGGCCTCCGTGCATGCTGTTCTCTCTGCCCCAACACTCTTCCCTCCCCTACTTCCCAGGCCAGTATCTCCGTGGAGCAGATGCTTTCGAACCCCCTGCCTGGGTTACAAAAGCCTGCTTGTAACCTTGTGCTTTCCCTGAGGTTACTCGGATGCCCCTGAATTACGATCTGTTATTTAAACCCATGTCTCTCCTGGGAAAAACAAACTCTCCTAGAGCCAGGCTGATTTGTTCGCAGTGGTACCCCTGGCATTCAGCACTGTACCCGAGAAGCAGTTGCATAGTAAATGTCTGCTGGGTGAATTAGGGAGTGAAAGGGAGGCTGCTCCCTTTCTAGGAAGGAACGGATCAGGAAACCTGGGCTCCTGTCTAGCTCTCCCAGACGAGACAAGGTGAAGCTGTGGCTTAGGTGCATTTGTGGTCCCACGACATTGTATTCAGGTCTGTAATGGGAAGACAGGGGAGAGAGACATGGCAAGGAGGAGGGAGGGAGGAAGGAGAAGAAAGGAAGCCCTAATCTGTGGCCCAGAAGAAATGAACATCTCCAACTTTCCCACATCTCTCATCTAAGTAGGTCACACGGAAGAACTCGGAGTCCCTGTCAAAGTTTCAGGCAAAAACAATAACTTGGTTTTGACCTTGCTCTCTTCAAAAAGCAAGTTGCTGCTGAGCTGCAACATCAAAAAGAATAAATAATTGTTTTTCTTTTTTGTTGTTATGATATGGATCATCTGAGCGGTTAGTGGTAAGCAAGCCACTTTGATTCCACTCTGGCTCCCCAGCGCTCCAGCCTCTCTTTATGTCAGCAGGCTCCTGTTTCCACCCCAGGATAGCAGAATCCCTTGATTAAATTCATATTTGTTTTAATCTTTCCCTGTGTCTGATCTCAAGCTCAAAGATGGTCAGGAAAAAAAGCCGGCTGCCCCGCTGCGGCCACGGGGAGGGCCCGTGTCAGGCCCCACGCTGATTGTTCTGTCCGGTGTGATAAGGTAGCCAGCCCGCGGTGCCCTGGCATGCCCGCTGCCATGCCAGCTCCAGTCCGCACACCACCAGCGGCTGCTGGACAGCCCACAGAGCCTCTGGGCTGCAGGAGAGTGAGAGGAGGCCCGGCGATGAGATGAGGCAGCCGGCTGCGCTGGCCACAGCCTCCCGTGCTGGCCTGGGCGCGCTGGAATTCTCTTGAACATTTTTAAAGTGGAGAAAATGATGAATCTTAAGTGGAATGAAGTTTATCACTCTGCTTAGTTCAGAGTGGGTCCCTATCAGTCGCCAGTGATTTACACCCACCCCCCCACTTCCCCTTTCATTCTCCCAGCACAGAGGCAGCTGTCCAATGTGTTTGGTAAATGTTCTTAAATACACAGTGCTGCTTTATATGTGAGTGTGTGTTTCTTTTCTTCATTGTGGCAAAATGCACATAACTTTTTTTTTTTTTTTCTTTTTCAGGCCGAGTCTCACTCTGTTGCCCAGGCTGGAGTGCAGTGATGTGATCATAGCTCACTGTAACCTTGAACTCCTGGGCTCAAGCGATGCTCCTACCTCAGTCTCCCAAGTAGCTGGGACAACGGGTGCATGGCACCATGGCTGGCTAATTAAAAAAAATTTGGGGGGCCGGGCGCGGTGGCTCAAGCCTGTAATCCCAGCACTTTGGGAGGCCAAGGTAGGTGGATCATGAGGTCAAGAGATCGAGACCATCCTGGCCAGCATGGTGAAACCCCATCTCTACTAAAAATACAAAAAAAAAAAAAAAAAAAAAAAATTAGCTGGGTGTGGTGGCATGCGCCTGTAGTCCCAGCTACCCGGGAGGCTGAGGCAGGAGAATTGCTTGAACCTGGGAGGTCGAGGTTGCAGTGAGCTGAGATTGCGCTACTGTACTTCAGCCTGGCACCTGGCGACAGAACAACACTCTGTCTCAAAAAATTTTTTTTTTTTTTGTAGAGATGGAGTCTTACAATGTTGCCAAAGTTGGTCTTGAGCTGCTGGTCTCAAGCAGTCCTCAAGGGTGCTTTTCGTGTGTAGATAGTTGTTAAATTTGGGAGGCGAGGCCTCCCTAAGTGCTGGGTTATAGGTGTGAGCCACTGCACCAAACCTTTTCAATGAGTGTGTTTTTACTTTACAGAAAGGTATTGTGTTCTGTACACCAAAGGAGTCAGGAGCACAGGTTCCAGTGACCCAGCTCAAAACTCCAGCTCTGCTACTTGCTGACAGTTACGTAGCGTTGGTGCCTCAGTTTCTCCACCTGTCATGTGGGATGGTAATTGTTCCCACTTCAAAGAGTTGGCCAAAGGATTAAGTGACTTAATACTTAAAAAGCATCCAGAACACTACCTGGCGTAAGGTCAATACTCAAAAAAAAAATTAGCTATATTTATTATTTTATTTCTCACTTTTTATTTTCTCCTACTCAGCTCAGTATTTTTATTTTAATTTTTAATTTTTGACTTTTTAATTTTTTATTTTGAGATACAGTCTTGCTCTGTTGCCCAGGCTGGAGACCAGTGGTGCAATCACAGCTCACTGTAGCCTGGACTCCCTGGCTCAAGCAATTCTCCCCTCATCAGCCTCCCAAATAGCTGGGACTATAGGCACATGCCATTACTCCCACATCATTTTTGGGTTTTTTGTAGAGACAGGGTTCACTATGTTGCCCAGGCTGGTTTCAAAGTCCTGGCCTCAAGCTATCCTCCCTTCTTGGCCTCCCAAAGTATTAGGATCACAGGCATGAGCCATATCTCTCGGCCAGCCCAGTGTTTTTGAGAACCACCCAGGTTGTCGTATGTGTCTAATTCCTTGCTTTTAACTGCATTGCATAGGGTGTGTTGCCTACATTTTACTTACTGATTCTCCAGAGGTGACACCTAATTGACAGTGCATCAGAGGGCATCCCTTGCAGACCAGTGAGAGGATTTCTGCTCCCAGGAATGGCATCACTGGCTTAGGGATTGGCAAACCTTCTGTAAGGGGTGAGATGGTAAGTATTTTCGGTGCCATGGGCTATACAGTTTCTGTTACAATGTTTCAACTCTGCTGTTATTGCCCTAAGGCAGCCATAGACCATATGTAAATGAATATGTGTGGCTATGTTCAAATAAAACTTTGTTATTTATTTTAGTATTATTATTATTATTTTTGAGACAGAGTCTTGCTCTATTGCCCAGGTTGGAGTGCAGTGGTGCAGTCTCGGCCCACTGCAACTTCCACCTCCTGGGTTCAAGTGTTTCTCATGCCTCAATCTCCCAAGTGGCTGGGACTACAGGTGCGTAATTTGCCCAAGGGCACCAAGAAAGAGAATGATGAATTTTTACAAAGTGAACATCCACAGGAAATCAGCACCCAAATAATGAATAAGACTTCTTTACTTCTGTATGCAAGTTCCCAGAAAAAAATTAGAAATTCACCTGCACTCCAGAAACTCCTTTCATATCCCCTATCAGATATTCCCACCCTCCCAAGCGCATCTGCTCTCCTGGCTTCTAACAGCACAAATTAGTTTTGCCTGGTTGTGAACCTGAACTTTATATAACTGGAACCATCAGCACGTACTCTTTTGTGTTGGATTTCTTTTGCTCAACACCTTGTGAGATTCACCCATGTCGACGATTGGGTGTAGATTTTGTTTGCTTATTCTCACTGCTGAAGAAGTATTTTGTGACACAACATCATTTATCATTCTTTCTTTTTTTTCTTTGAGGCAGAGTCTTGCTCTGTTCCCCAGGCTGGAGTGCAGTGGCACGATCTCGGCTTACTGCAACCTCTGCCTCCCAGGTTCAAGTGAGTCTCATACCTCAGCTGCTCAGTTAGTTATAGTTACAGGCATGCACCACCACACACAGCTATTTTTTTTTCATATGTTTAGTAGAGATGGGGTTTCACCATGTTGGCAAGGATGATCTCAAACTCCGGACCTCAAGCGATCTGCCCCCCTTGGCCTCCCAAAGTGCCAGGATTACAGGTATGAGCTATTACACCCACTGCCATTTATCATTCTACTCTTGCTGGGCGTGTGGGTAGTTTTCAGCATTTCCACGTTATGCATAACATGCTATGAACACTCTTCTATGTGCCTTTTGGTGACCACATGCATGCATTTCTATTAGGTATATACCTAGGAGTAGAACAGTTAGGTTCTTGAGGAACAAATGATTAGGGCCAGCTAAATACCACCAAGCAAGTGACGTTCCCATCGCAGTGCCTGAGAGTCCCATTTGCTCTGGATCCAATATTGCGTTAGCGCTTACAACCAGCCATTGGGTTTTTAGGGATTCTGCATGTCCTTAGGCTTCACCAGCCCGAGGCTCAAATGAGGTCACCCTGACATGTCTAGTGAGCTTTCCCTGATTGGACAGCTCTACCCTCTCTTGTTTTCCTCCATGGAGCAATAGACACTAAAGCAGTGCATTAGTCCATCGCTATGACAACATGCATTGAGTACTTGCTGTGTGCATGGTGCAAGTTCTCTCTAAGAATTAACTGATTTAATCCTTAAAACAACACCTTGCGGGAGGTGCACTTATTCTCATGCCATGAAACTGAGACACAGAGGACAGAAGTAACTTGTTCAAGGGGACATAACCGTAGGTGGCAGTGCCAATAGGAAACCCCAAGGAAGTCTGGCTTCACAGCCATTCCCTTTAGCTCTGATGGAAACTGCCTTGTAGTTCAGTCTTCAAATGCCTCAGCCTCTGGTCCACCATTTCTTCCTCCTGGGGCTCTCCATGGAAGCCCCACTCTCATGGTTCTGTGCAGGCAGCTGTTCTCAGTGTGTCATTGCCTCCTGGCTGCTATCTGGTGCTGGCCTGGGCCACCCTCCACTGACCTTCCTTGAGCTGCCATAATGCAAGTAGCTGCCATTGTTTCATAGGGAGTGGGTGAGGGAATGGGCCCAACTGTGTCAGAGGGATCCCACCATGGGTGGAGGGGTGGGGGGCGGTGGGGGAGGGTGGCAACTCTTGTTGCTATGGTAACTGGCATGGAGGGGCTTGACTAGGAGAGCCAGCAGGGCAAGAACCATCATTCCTCTCTCTCACCTTCAGACTCACCTGCCGGTAGCCAAGTCTGGCTCACAACATCAGATGTTTCTTTCCTTCAGGAGGATTTAGATTTGAGCCGTCCTAGTTCAGTCTTGGCTCTGTTTTCATAAAATAGAATCTGGCAGTGGTAAACTTCAGCATACCGGGAATGGATCAGAAGAGTCTGAAGTAGCCTAGCAGAAGGTTGGCATCTTCTGAAGGGGGATGAAGCCAAGACTCTTCTGAGTTTCCATAAGGTATGTTCCTTTAAAGTAGGAAGGGCATTTGGATTCTGGAAAGAGAGGAGGGAGAAACAGAAAGATCACACTCCCTCTGCTTAGGATTTGGCATCTGCCACACCCCCCTCAGCCTGTTAAATAGGTGGAATATGCGTGAACCCAGATTCTGGCCTTCTTCTTGTAAAAAGCCACAATCTAGTGTCAATTAGTTGGTACTGATTGGACTGCGAAGGTCGTCACGGGCCCACTCCAGGCACAGCAAGCTATCCTTAATAAGTTGGAATCTTGAGTTATTTTTTTCATGGTAGTGGCTTTGCTGCCTGAAACAAATAGCCAAATGAAGGGATTTGTGGTTTTCCAGCAATGATTTGTCCAAGTGAAGTAATGGTACTGTCCAACGCTGAGAGGCATCCACAGGATGAGAGCTACAGAGGGTGAGAGCCTCTGGCAAATGGAATGCTGAACTTGAGATGTGATTTATGCAACTATTTCTCACCTCTTTACTCCACATTCCAATCTTAGGATAACATTTAAAATCTTAATGTTGTTTTCAGGAATAGCCAATAAAATAAATTGGCCCTGCTTTTGTCACTGTTGGAAGTTTTGTTTTTCTTTATGAAAACTCCTTAAATACAAAGCAAATATGTAATAAAAATGTGAGAAGCATAGCTAAATATATAAAGTAAGAAGTATTGGGTTTAAATGAATTTATAATTTAGAAACCCAGAAACAACTTAGATTGTAGGTAGTAGACTTGGCAGATTGCGATTTTGTTTATCCTTGGAATAAGTTTCAGAAATTAAAAAAAAATCCCCATTGGTGCAATCAAAGGTATCAATGAACATGTTCATTTTGACCATATGCACTTTGGGGCATTTCACATAGCACCAGAGACAAAGTCTAAAATTCATGACAGCATTGTGAAGCCTTTGGGGCAGCTAAGATTGCCTGAAAATTATTTTGAAATTAAAAATTTTACTAACAAGTGCATATTTTTGAGACAGTGTCTCATTCTGTCACCCATGCTGTGCAATGATGTGAACATGGCTCACTGCAGCTTGACCTCCCGGGCTCAAGCAGTCCTCCTGCCTCCCCGTCCCTCATAGCTGGGACCACAGGCATGTGACCATACCTGATTAATTACATTTTTTTTTTTTTTGATAGAGGTGGACTCTTACCATCTTGCCCAGGCCAAACGCATTTTTAAAAAGCATGTCGTATAAAAACAGAGTTCACAGAAACTGAAAGTATCCCCAAATCCTGTAAATTGGCTAAAATAAAATAAACTGTCTCCAACTATTCAACAGTGAAAAAAATTGATTTATGAGCTATTAAACAAAAAGGAAGGAAAACCCAGTGACTAATTCTGACCAGTTTGCCACTTTGACTGTTACTCCATCTGCCAATTCACCTGAAGCTTTAGATATTTATCGAACAGAAGAAGAATGCTGGCTGGTCTTGGGTGGACACAATGTCACACACATCCCCTGTCCCTCAACAATGTCGGGTCTGCCCACTCACCCGCCCACCCACTGCTGCCATCCAACTTCTGGTTCTGGATTTTCTGTAGAGATGAATATCTTTGAACATTCATCCTGCTTTTGCTCCAGGAAGTGCATTTCAGTGTGGCCAAATAGCCCCAGTAGAGGAGGGAAAGTTCGTCTTTACAGAGCAATGCCAGCTAATAAATGAAGAAACCAATCAGAAAATGACCCTTTTGCAATTATCACTGAACTAATTGGCTGGGGTCAGGATCATCAGTGGATGTTGAAAGCATTAGGTGAAAAGTTGATAAGGAAGTGGGTTTTTGCACAACGTCAGGGAACCATCCCTACGGTCTACTTGCAAAGGGAAATTTGTCAGTGTATACTGGCAAGAGCTAACAGTTGCCACCTCATCCAGAAACCAAATCAAATTTGGCATCAATTAATAGTGGAAACTCCATTGTTCCAGGCCTCCTCATGGGAGGCCATCGTGAAGCACATAACCTCACCTTTGAAGTTTTCTTGCCAAGAATGCTGAATGTTTTTCTCACCAACCATTTAGTCCTAATTCTGGTTTATAAAAAACACAGAAGACAGAGGGACAAATTAAATGATTCCACAATGAAACAATGAGATAGACAAATGTAGAATGTGGAAGAGTCTGCAAGATTAAAAGTCAATGTCATGGAGGAAAAAACATGACAAGATTAAGGGGATTGTTCTACAGCAAAAGATCTAAGAGACATAACTGAACGCAAGAGGTGGCCTTTGATTGGGCCCTGGTTTAAGCAGATATCTGTAAAAGACATTTTTGGAGCAAATTGGGATATGAATATGGACTTATTATTAGATGATATTTGGGAATTTGTGTTGATTTTGTTAGATGTGATCACGATATTGTGGAAAATATCCTTATTTTTTGGCAATGCATGCTAAATATTACTGTTAGGTTTTCTACAATTTACTTTCAAATGGTTCAGCAAAAAAAATTTGAATTAAGCAAATATGTTAAATCTAGATGAAAGTTTATCAAAGTTCTTTTCCGATTCTATTCCATTTTCAGTATATTTCAAGCATGTCTTCAAAACCTTAAAAATTAAAAGTATTCCAGTACATATGAAAGCCTTTAAATTTCTAAATAGTCTGGTCATACATAGCAAATATATAGGGCCAGTGACTTATTTGGGAAAAAAAACAGGCTGTGCTATAAAATGCTGACTTTATGGCCCCCATAGCAACAGTAATCTGAGGGAGGTTGGGGCGATGGAGTCTGGGTGTGGTGGGCCACGGCTTGGCCACAGCTCATGAGACTCTCCATGCTGGTGGCCGGCGGCTCCTATGGGAGCCATTGCCGGGGTTTATGGTTGGGTTTACAGAATCCATTCAAAACTTTGGCACTTGCACAAAAAATACATGTGTAAAGGTGAGTGTGACCTTGGAAAATCTTTTCTTTTCTTTTTTTTAAACAAACTAACGAACAAGGCCACTAGGCCTATAAAATCCAGGTGAAGTCTACACGTTCTGTCTCACCTCTCCCCTAGCCTCCTGATTTTACTGTTACCTCCCCTGAGGTGACACCAATCTTGGCTTGCCCTTAGATTCAGAAGCTGTGATTCTTGACCTTGGCTGCTAAGAAAGGCACGTGTGATCTTGAACAAATTACTTGCCGTACATTGGATGTCTCATCAGAAAACTGAGATGACAAAATCTCTCTTCAAGGTTTTGGGTTTTAGGTGAAATTCACATAATGTAAGTTAACCATTTTAAAGCAAACAATTCAGTGGCATTTAGAACATTCACAATGCTGTGTAACCATCATCATCAGCCATCCGTAGAACCTTTGCATCTTCCCAAACGAAAACTCTGCATTCATTAAACAATGACTCCCTATTTCCCTCTCAGTCTAGCCCCTGGAAAACCATCTTTCTACTTTCCATTTCCATGGAATTACCTATCCTATTGCCTATAAATGGAATAATAGAACGTGTGATCTTTTTTGTGTTTGGATTCTGTCTCTTAATGTTTTCAGGGTTCACCTATGTCGTAGCATGTATGGATTCTTAATTCCTTTTTATGGCTGAACAATGTTACTTGTATATACCACGATTTGCTTATCCATTCTCTCGTTAATGGACACTTGGGTTGTGTCCACCCTTGACTATTGTGAATAACACTGCTATGAACACACATATATAAGTACTTTTTTGAGTCCTTGATTTCAATTTTGGGTATGTATCTAAGAACGTAATAGTTATCATATGGTAATTCTATGTTTAACTTTTTGAAGAGCTACCAAACTATTTTCCACAGTAACCAAAACATTTTACATTCCCACCAACAAAATTTGAGGGTTTCAAATTCCCTGCAACTTCACCAATACTTATTATTTTCTATTTTTTTGAATGTAGCCATCCTAGTGGGTGTGAAGTCGTATTTCATTGTGGTTTTGACTTGCACTTCCCTAAAAATTAATGATGTTGAACATCCTTTCATGTAATTATTTATTGCCCATTTGCATATCTTCTTTTTTTTTTTTTTGAGACAGAATCTTGATCTGTTGTCAGGCTGGAGGGCAGTGGCACCACTGCAACCTCTGCCTCCCAGGTTCAAGCGATTATCCTATCTCAGCCTCCTGAGTAGCTGGGACTACAGGCACGCGCCACCATGCCCGGCTAATTTTTGTATTTTTTAGTAGAGGTAGGGTTTCACCTTATTGGCCAGGCTGTTCTCAAACTCCTGACCCCGTGATCTGTCCACCTCAGCTTCCCAAAGTGCTGGGATTACAGGCATGAGCCACTGCACCTGTCCTCATTTGCATATTTTTTTTAAAGACATGTCTATTCAAGTTCTTTGTCCATTTTTGAATTAGGTTGTTTGTTTTCTTCTGTGTTGAGTTTTAGGCATTCTTTATATATTCTGGATATTAATCCCTTATCTGATATGTGATTTGCAAGTATTTCCTTCAATTTTGTGTGTTGGCTTTTTACTCTCTCCCTCTTTTTTATTTTTATTTTTTGAGAGAAGGTCTTGCTCTGTCACCCAGGCTAGAGTACGATGGCGTGATCATGACTCACTGCAGCCTCGACCTCCTGGGCTCAAGCAATCCTCCTGCCTCAGCCTCCTGAGTAGTTGGGCCTATAGACACGTGCCACCACACCCAGCTAGTTTTTTGTTTTTTGTAGAGATGGGGGTCTCACTGTGTTGCCCAGCTGGTCTTGAATTCTTGGGTTCAAGTAGTCCTTCCACCTCAGCCTCCCAAAATATTTGAGATTACAGGCATGAGCCACCACACCTGGAGCACTCTCTTGATAGTGTCTTTTGGTGCACAACAGTTTTAAAAGTTGACAAAGTTCAATTTATGTATTTTTGGTGTTGTTTCCTTTACTTTTGGTGTCTTTTCTAAGACTCCACTGGTAAATACAATGTCATGAATATTTATCCCTGTGTTTACTATGGGGATTACAATTAACATCCTAAATATATAAAAACCTAGTTTGAACTAATTCCTACTTGGTTTCAATAGCATACATAAACTCTGTTCCTATACACCTCAGTCCATTCCATTTTGAGGTCACAAATTACATCTTTATACACTGTGTGCCTATTAACATAGATTTTTAAATTATTGTTTTATGCATTTGTCTTTGAAATAATTTAGAAAACAAAAAGTGGAGTTAGAAACCAAAAAGACAATTACACTGGCTTTTATATTTATCCATGTAGTTATTTTTACCAGAATTCCCAATTTCTTCATGTGAATTTGAGTTACTATCTAGTGTCATTTCAGCCAGAAAGACTCTCTTTAGCATTTCTTGTAGGGCAAGTCTAGTAGTGACAAACTCTCTCAGCTTTTTTAAAATCTGGAAATGTTTTAATTTATTTTTATTTGATTGACTTTGTTTATTTTGATTGTGGTACAATATAGGTAACATAAAATTTACTGTTATAACTATTTTTAATTTTACATTTCAGTGGCCTTAAGTATGTTCACAGTGTTGTATAATCACCATTGATTACCCATCTATTTCCAGAACTTTTTCATCTCCCGAACACAAACTCCAAACCTATTAAGCAATAACTCTCCATTCCTCCCCTCTTCCCTCTTCCGGTACCCCCTAGTTCCTGATAACCTCTATTCTACCTTTTGTCTCCATGAATTTAACTACTCTAGGTACCTTATATAAGTGAAATCATACAATATGTCCTTACTTGTTTTTGTCTGGCTTACTTCACTTACTACAGTTTTCCAAGGTTCATTCATATAACGGTATGTATCAGAATTTCATTCCTTTTTAAGAATAAATAACATTCCATTGTATGTATATATCACATTACGTTTATCCATTCACCTGATGATAGACTTTTGGGTTATTTCCATCTTCTGGCTATTGAGAATAAGGCTGCTATGAACATTAGTGCACAAGAATCTATTTGAGTCTCTGATTTCTTATTTAATTGACTAATTTGTTTAAAATATTCTTTTCTTCTGAGTCAGCTTGCTAGGGAATGTGTCCCTGATTTCGGTTCTTTTGGATGTATACCTAGAAGTGAAATTGCTGGATCATACAATAATTCTATGTTTAATTTTTGAGGAGCTGCCAAGTTGTTTCCCACAGCAGCTGCATCACTTTACATTTCCATCAGCAACACACAAGGTGAATTTCTTCACCTCCTCCCCAACACTTGTTCTCCCCTCCCCTCCCCTCCCATCCCCTCTACTCCCCTTCCCTCCCCTCTCCTCCCCTCCCTTCCCATCCTCTCCTCTTCTATTCCCTTCTCTTTCATTTTTTTTTTTTCAAAGAAATGGTGTCTCCCTCTGTTGCCCAAGTTGGAGTGCAGTGGTGCAATCATAGCTGATTGTATTATTGAACTCATGGGCTCAAGTGATCCTCCTCAGCCTCCCTGGTAGCTGGGATTACAGATGAGGACCATTGCATCTCTCTCTCTCTCCTCATCCCTCCTTCTCCCTCTCTTGTCTCTTTGTGAATAATAGCTCTCCTAGTGGGCATGCAGCAGTATCTCATTATGGTTTTGATTTGTGTTTCCCTAATGACTAGTGATGTTCAGCCTCCTTTTATGTGCATATTGGTCATTTGTATATCTTCCTTGGAGAAATGTCAAGTACTTTGCCTATGTTTCAATAGGGTTATTTGTTTTATTGTTGAGTTGTAAGAGATTTAATATATTCTGGACATTAATCCTTTACCAGATATGCAGTTCACAAATATTTTCTTTCATTTGTGAGTTGTCTTTTCACTTTGTTATAGTTTTTTTTATTTTCTTACCTAGAACACAGATGCAATCACTTAGTTATAGTGTCTTTTGATACATTCAAGTTTTATTTTTGATGAAGTCCATTTTATTTGTTTTTTCTTTTGTTGTCTGTGCTGTTAGTGCCATATTTAATAAATCATTGCCAAAGTCAAGGTCACAAAGATTTTTTCTTCTGTACTTTCTATTAACAGTTTTATAGTTTAAGTTTTTATTTATTTATTTAGAGATGAGGTCTTGCTATGTTGCTCAGGCTGTGCTTGAACTCTTGGGCTCAAGCAATCTTTCTACTGCAGCTTCTCAAGTGGCTGGGACTATAGGCATGTGCCACCACTCCCAGCTCAGCTTTTAAATTTAATTCTTTGATCTGTTTTGTTTATGGTACAAAGTAAGGGTCTAACTTCATTGTTTTGCCTATGGATATCCAGTTTTTCAAGTACCATCTGTTGAAAATATTGTCCTTTCTCCATTGAATGGTCTTGCCACTCTGTCATAAATCAATTAACCGTATATGGGTTTATTTCTGGGCTCTTTAGTCCATTGGCTGATATGTCTATCTTTATGCTAGTACCATAATGCTTTGATTACTGTAGCTACAGCAAGTTATAAAATCAGAAAGAGTAAATCCTCCATCTTTGTTCTTTTTCAAGATCATTTTGACTACTTGGAATCCCTTAAAATTCATATAAATTTAGTATAGGCTTTTTTTTCCTGTTTCTGAAAAAAAAATCACCATTGGGATTTTGATAGCTTCAACGCCACTGAATCCGTAAATTACTTTGGGTAGTACTCTCGACTTAACAATATTAAGTCTTCCATTCCATAAACACAGGATATATTTCCATTTACTTAGGTCATCTTTATTCTTTCAGCAATATTTTGCAGTTTTCAGTGTATAAACCTCTCACTTTCTTGGTTAAATTTATTCCTAAGTGTTCTATTATTTTAGATGCTGTTGTCAATGGAAGTTTTAAATTAATTTCCTTTTTGAGTTGTTCATTGCTGGTTTATAAGAAACACAATTGATTTCTTGTGTGTTGATTTTATATCCTACAACTTTACTGAATTTATTTATTAGCTTAACTCTTTGTGTGTGTGTGCGTGTGTGCACGTTTGTGTGCGTGTGTGTTCTTCTTTAGGGTTTTCTACATAAAAGATTATATCATCTGTGAATAAATTAATTTTATTTCTTCCTTTCCAATTTGGATGCCTTTTAATTCTCTTTCTTGTCTAATTGCTCTGGATAGAACTTCTGTTACTATGTTGCTCAGAAGTGATAAAAGCAGGCATTCTTGTCTTTTCCTGTTCTAAGGAGAAAAGCTTTCAGTCTTTCATCATTGAATATAATATTAGCTGTAGGTTTTTTTCAAATATAGCCTTTATCATGTTGAGGAAATTCTACTCTATTCTTAGCTTATCGAGTTATTTATTAGCTTATTATGAAGGGGTGTTGGATTTTGCAAACATTTTTCCTGTATCAATGGAGATGATGATAATTTTCCTTCATTCTACTAATGTTATGTATTACATTGATAAATTTTCTTATGTTGAACCATCCTTGCATTCCAGAGATAAATCCCACTTAATTGTGATGTATAATCCTTTTAATGTGTTGCTCAATTTGGTTTTCTAGTATTTTGTTGAGAATTTTGCATCTATATTAATAAGAGATATTGGTCTGTAGTTGTCCTTTCTTATACTCTCTTTGCCTGATTTTGGTTAATAATGGCCTCATAATTTAGAAGATGTTCCCTCCTCTTCAATATATTGGAAGAATTTGAGACAGATTGGTATTAATTTTTCTTTGAATATTTGGTAGAATTCACTAGTAAAGCCGTCTGGTCCTGTGCTTTTCTTTGTTGGAAGGTTTTGATTACTAATTCAATCTTCTTACTTGTAGGTCTATCCAGATTTTCTATTTTTTCTTGTGTCAGTTTTGGTAGTTTATGTGTTTCTAAGATTTGTCTGTTTCATCTAGATTATCCAATTTTCTGGCATACAGTTGTTCATAGTATTTTCTTAGAATCCCTTTTATTTTGATAAAATTGGTAGTTATCTTTCAAAGAAACATCATCAAGTAGTGTTAAGGGTGAAAGAAAAGAAAACCTTCCCCAAAACTAAAGAACTAATGTTTGTTTAGTTAATATTTCTCTATTGTTTTTCTATTCTTTCTGGTGTGTGTGTGTGTGTGTGTGTGTGTGTATTCTATCTTCAGTCTAATCTTTATTATTTCCTTCCTTCTGTTAGCTTAAAGTTTTTTCTTCTCATTGTAGTTTCTTGAGGTATATAATTGGGTTATTGATTTGAGATCTTTCTTTTTAAAAATACTTGTGTTTACAGCTATAAATTTCCATCTTAGCACTGCTTTCACTGTATTCCACACATTTGGTAGGTTTGTTATAATTTTCATTTTTGAAAAAACATTTTCTAATTTTCTTTGTGGTTTATTCTTTGCCCCATTGGTTGTTTAAGATTTGTTGTTTAATTTTCACATATTTGTGAATTTTCCTGTATTCCTTTTACTATTAATTTCTAGTTTTATTCCATTGTAATTGGAAAAGATACTTTGTATAAATTCAATTAAAAATTTTTCATAGGATTGTTTTGTAGCCTAACATATGGTCTATCATGGAGAATGTTCCATGTGCACCTAGAAGAACGTGTATTTTTATGCTTTTGGGTACAATGTTCTGTATATGTCTGGTTGGGTCTGATTGGTTTATATTGCTATTTATATCTTCTGCTTTCTTACTGATGTTCCATCTTACTGTTCTTTATTATTGAATGTGAGGTATTGAAGGTTCCAATTATTGTAGTACTATTTTTCTCTTCAATTCTTTTTAATTTTTAAATTTTTTTGCTTTCCCATGCTTCCTAGAGATATTTGTCTCTTCAGTTCTGTCAAGTTTTGCTTTATATATCTTAGGTCTCTGTTGTTAGGTTTATATAGGTTTACAATTGTTATATCTTCTTGCCAAATTAAACATTTTATCAATATATATTTGCCTTTTATGTCTCTGGTTAAGCTTTTTTCACTAAAAGGTTGTTTGGTCTGAGAATAATATAGCCACCTGGCTCTCTTTTGGTTACTAGCATAGAATATCTTTCTTTATCCTTCTAATTTCAGTCTCGTTGTATTGTTATATTTAAAGTGAGTCTTACGTAAACAGCATTTAGATGGATCATGTTTTTCTTTTATTCAGTCTGCCAAACTCTGCCTTTTAATAGGAGATTAATTTACATTTAATGTGATCACCGATAAAAGGGAACTTACTTCTACCATTTTGCTTTTTTTTTTTTCTGTATGTATTATATATTTTTTGTTCCTCTATTTCTCCCTGACTGCTTTTTTGGTATTTAGTTGATTTTTTTTTTAGTGTACCATTTTGATTCCTTTCTTTCCTTTTCTGTGTATTTTAATTTTATTTTCTTAATAGCTACTTTGGAGATTATAGTTAACATCTTAAACTTCTAATAACCTAGTTTGCAAAAATACCAACGTTCAAAGGTATATACACATTCTACTCCTATACATCTCTGTTCTTCTCTCTTTATTTTGTAATTGTCACAGATTACATTTTTACACATCTGTGTTCATTAATATAGACTTATAATTTTTGTCTTATGTATTTGCCTTTTATATCACATAGAAAAAAAAAAGAGAGGCATTACAAATCCAAAGAGCAATAATACTGGCTTTATATTTACCTATGTAGTTGCCTTTACCAGTGTTCTTTATTTCTTCTTATGGCTTTGAATTATAGCTAGTGTCCTTTCGTTTCAGACTGAAGGACTTATTTTGGTAATTCTTGTAGGGAAGATCTACTGGTAAGGAACTCCCTCAGGTTTTGTTTATATGGAAATGTCTTAATTTTTCCTTTTTTTTTTTTTTTTTTTTTTTTTTTTTTTGAGACAGAGTCTCACTCTGTTGCCCAGGATGGAGTGCAGTGGCATGATCTCAGCTCACTGCACCCTCCACCTCCTGGGTTCAAATACTTCTTGTGCCTCAGCCTCCAGATTACAGGATTGCACAACCACACCCAGCTAATTTTTGTATTTTTTAGTAGTGATGGGGTTTTACCATGTTGGCCAGGCTGAAAGATAATTTTGCTGGATATGAACTCTTTATTGACAGTTTCCTTCAGCATGTTAAATGTCATCCCACTGCCTTCTGGCCTCCATAATTTCTGATGAGAAAATGAGAAATTAGCTGTTAATCTTATTGAAGATCTCTTATGTGTGACCCAAATTGCTTCTCCCTTGCTGTTTTTAAAATCTCTTTGCTTTTGTGTTTCAGGAGTTTGACTATAATGTGACTTGATGTGGATATTTTGAATTTAACCTACCTAGGGTTTATTGAGCTTGTTGGATGTGCATATGGATGCATTTCATTAAATTTGAGAAAAATGTGGCCATTATTTCCTTGAATATCTTTTTTGCCACCTTTTCTCTCTATTTTCCTTCTTAGATTACTACAGTTTGTATGCTGGTATTCTTGATGGTGTTCCACAGCTCCCTCAGTCTCTGTTCATTCTTCTTTCTTTCTTTCTGTATTTTTCTTTCCGCTCTTCAGAATGGGTATTAATTTTCTCAGGATGGTACAATAAAATCAAATACCAAAGTGTGGGTGAAACAATAGACATCTATTTCTTACAGCTCTCAAGCCTGAGAAATCTAAGATCAAGGTGCCAGCAAAAATGAGTTTTATTCTTAAGCCTATTCTCTTGCTTAGTAGGTGGTTATTGCCTTCCTATCATGTGCTGACATGACTTCCGTGTGTGCGTGTGTGTGTGTGCAGAGATAGAGAGACAGCATTTTTCTCTTTTTATAAGGTCACCAATCCTATCAGGTGAGGATTTTGCCCCAATCTCACTTTACCTTAATTACCTCCTAAAGGTCCTATCTCCAAATACAGTCACATTAGGGGTTTTAGGGTTTCAACATACAAATTTATGGGGGACCCCATATAAATTTATTGGGGGTTTTAGGGTTTCAACATATAAATTTATTGTGTCCCCCATAAATTTATATGTTGAAACCCTAAAACATATAGCCCATAGCAAATTGGGTAACTTCAATGATCTTGTCTTTAAGTTTGCTGATGCTTTCATCTGCCTGCTCAGATCCACTGTTAAAACTCTCTAGTACATTTTTAATTTCTGCTATTGTACTTCTCAGGTTCAGAATTTCTGTTTGGTTCATTTTCATAATTTTTTTCTCTTTATTGATATTCTCTATCTGTTCATATATTGTCCTTCCAGCTTCCTTTAGTTCATTGGGCATACCCCTCCTAAGATTTGCTGATTGTGGATGGCTATAGCCATCTTTTGTTTAATAACTTTTCCTATTTTTTGCAAAGGCTATTACTTGTTTTGTGTGGCCACTAAAGTCTCTGTTCTTTTATATCAGTGATTATCCAGTTAACTATTGGAAATTTCCTTTAATACCTGGCCAGGCACGGTGGTTGACACCTGTAATCCCAACACTTTGGAAGGCCGAGGTGGGCAGATCACTTGAGGCCAGGAGTTGGAGACAAACCTGGCCAACATGATGAAACCCCATCTCTACTAAAAATACAAAAATTAGCTGGGCATCATAATGTGTGCCTGTAATCCCAGCTACTTAGGAGGCTAAGGCAGGAGAATTGCTTGAACCTAGGAGGCGGAGTTTGTAGTGAGGCAAGATCGCACCACTGCCCTCCAGCCCAAGGAACAGAATGAAACCCTGTCTCAAATAAATAAATAAATAAATAAAATAAAAAAAGAAAAGAAATTTCCTTAAATATCTGGAGCCAAAGAGTATAAAAATATACCCCTCCACTCCCCAAATTTTTGCAGATTGGCTCTAAGCTGGGGCACTTCTTCAATACTAAGCCGGGTCATATAGACCTTTATCTTAGCCTCTACCTCCTGCTTGTGTGGTTCTCAAAGATGAGCCAAAGGTGGAATCCAAGGGTCCTGTTGGATCTTTTTTGATCGTGTGTCTAGCCTTAGTCATGTGCCTTTAACTCCAGGTTTCCTGGTATACTTAGTAGCCCTTCAAACTCCATATTGCCCCAAGAATCTTTCTCCTTAGTGTCCTCCTTTCCAAACTTCTAAGTATCTGCCACTTGCCTAATCTGTCCCTTGTCTCTGGTGGTTCTAGGTAGTATATGTTTTTAAATGCTTTCCACAGATACCTCAAAGAAAGCCACTCTAGCTTGAGGGGGATGAAATGAAGGTCAGCCTCTATGCTGGTTTCTCAGGAAGCTGCCATGTAGATTAAGATGCACTACCACAATTATTAAAGAGCAGATCTGTACTGCCTTCCAACCTGCAGCGAACCACACTAGGAATGCAGGCTGCCATCCACATGGCCCATGCTGATCTGAGCACTGGGGGATGATAGGTGGGTGAACAGAAGTGCTACATGCTTTCTCACTGAATTTAACTTGTTTCTTCATTAAGCATGCCCATAGTGGCAATAAGTTTTGGATTAGATTTCAGAGTTCCAAAAGAATTGATTCTATCAATTTTTGCCAGCTTAATGGTTGCTTATATGGAGGAACCAATTCTTAGAGTTCCTCACTCTTCCATTTCTGTGGTATCATTCTACCTCTCCTGGGTTTTAAAAAAAATTTAAAAACAATTTTTGTTAGGGAAAAATTTAAGCATATGCAAAAGTAAGGAGGGCATTTTAACGAACATCCATGAACTCATCAACCAGTGTGAAAAACGATCAACTCATGGCCAATCTTATTTCATTGATACCACCAACCACTGTCAAAGACTTCGTAAGTGTTGTGCTCAGAGTGCTTCATGCATTAGCTTATCTTATTTTCACAGTAGTTCTACGAGATGGATATTAATATCCCCATTTCACAGATGAGAAAATGAAAACTGAGGGGTTTAGTAATTTTCCCAGGGTCACGCACAACTTCCTGGGATCAGATTCTGAACTGGTATCTATCTGGGATCTGAATCATGGCTTAAGCTGATTCTCCAATCATTTTTCCTCAGAAGCTCATTTGATGCTGACAGCAACCTGAATGTGGCGGACATGACTAATGTTCACTCAAATTTACTTCTTATCTTCAAGAAGATGGAACTGTGATTCCTTCACTCCTTTGAATTAGACAGTGTTCTCTGGCAAGTTCTGGCCAGGGCAATGTAGGCAGAAATGACTTTTGTGTCATTACTGGGCTGAAGCATTTCATTGCTGGTGCTTCACTTCCCAACCCTCTCCTTGCCTGCTGCAGAGAACTCTCAAACATTGTCTTGAGATCCTAGTTACAGGTGATGGGTTGGGATTGAGGTTGGGGAGCCTGCATCACCTTGAGTCCCTAAAAGATGATTACTAAAGCAGAGCACAGCCTTTTGCTGACAATTGTACATGCGATATGTATAAGAAACAAACCTTCATTGTGGCAAACCACAGAGGTGTTGGGCTTGTTTGTTACCGCAACGTAATATAGCCTATCCTTACTGGTAAAATAGTGCAGTCATCCTTGTTTTATAGATAAGGAAACTGAGCCACAGAAACTTTCCCAATGTCATTTAACTCACTTAGTTTTAGAAATAGAGATGAAACCCACATCCCTAATCCCCCATCCTAGGTTCTTTCCTACTGGCTGTTGACAGAATGCATAGCTTTCTGCAAGGAGCTGACCTGACACCTCCAGGGGTCCTGATGTGATGCCGGAAGGATCTTTTTTCTCAGAGTAGTTCTTTCTTGTCCCAAGGTTCCTGTGCCTGAAAGCTCACTATTAGTCTACACTTTATTTAAATTATTTATCTATTTATTTTATTGAGACAGGGATCTCACTATGTTGTCAGGGCTGGCCTTGAACTCCTGGACTCAAGTGATCCTCCTTCTTCAGCCTCCCTAAGTGCTAGGATTACAGGCACGAGCCACCATACCCGGCCTTAGTCTACATTTTAGAAGCATTTTAAAATAACAATGCAAATTCATTCATTGACAACACGGGCTGCTGGTGGTGTGTGGTGCACCCTGCTCTAGTTTATCAGAGAGCACACCAATCTTTGCCATGTTTCGAAGAGAGGCTTTTCTAGCAATGGCTTATGAGAAGTGGGAGGCTGTGCACGGTCTGCTGGTTCTATGCGTGGGTGTTAGGTCAAGGAGACCCAACTGTAGCTTGGTTCTTTCTTACTAGGTCTGTAACCTTAAGTAAATCAATTAGGTTTTTAAGCCTCAATTTTCTCAGCTGTGAAATGAGGCCGGTAAGAAAGGTTGAGTTAAGCTAGTTAAACTATGTAAAACACTTATCACACAATTGAAACCTATATAGTAAGCCACAATAAAAGTCACTGTTACTAGGAAAAGACTGGACATTTGAGTGGCAGGATTTCTTTTTTTTACTTTAAGTTCTGGGGTACATGTGCAGAATGTGCAGGTTTGTTACATAGGTGTACACGCGCCATGGTGGTTTGCTGCACCCATCAACCCATCTTCTAGGTCTTAAGCCCTGCATGCATTAGGTATTTGTCCTAATGCTCTCCCTCCCCTTCCCCCTACCTCCCCCTGACAGACCCTGTGTGTGATGCTCCCCTCTCTGTGTCCATGTGTTCTCATTGTTCAACACTGACTTATGAGTGAGAACATGCAGTGTTTGGTTTTCTGTTCTTGTGTCAGTTTGCTGAGAATGATGGTTTCCAGCTTCATCCATGTCCCTGCAAAGGACGTGAACTCATTCTTTTTTATGGCTGCATAGTATTCCATGGTGTATATGTGCCACATTTTCTTTATCCAGTCTATCATTGATGAGCATTTGGGTTGGTTCCAAATCTTCGCTATTGTAAATAGTGCTGCAGTAAACATACATGTGCATGTGTCTTTATAGTAGAATGATTTATAATCCTTTGGGTTTATAACCAGTAATGGGATTGCTGGGTCAAATGGTATTTCTGGTTTTAGATCCTTGAGGAATCACCACACTGTCTTCCACAATGGTTGAACTAATTTACACTCCCGTCAACAGTGTAAGAGCCTTCCTATTTCTCCACAGCCTCGCCAGCATCTGTTGTTTTCGAATGGCAGGATTTTTGTCTAGCAGAAGATAAGAAGGCATAGGAGCAGCAGAAGGTTTTAGGATGATCAAGCTGGTGGCCCTGCAGAGGGCAGATTAGGGAGAGGGGATGGGGAAGAGGAAGAGGAAGAGCAGTCAGAAAGCAGGAGTTGCCGCAGGTCTAGATCAGCAAGGAGAGTGGGTGTGGCAGGGAAGCACAGTGGTGAGAGACCTGGTGAGGGAAGAGCTGTGCGGTGGTCACGGTTGCACCACCCCTGTCAGCCTGGTCTCGAGTCACCTTGTGTTGACTGATCCGATTTCATCCTTCTGGTCCAGCCAGCCCAGGCCTTGCCCGAGTTCTGTGTGTCTGTCTGTGGCCTCCAGACTAGCTGAGGGGCTGGGAGGGAGGGAGAGGCTGTTAGCAGCTGGCTGAATGGACACATGTTCCCAGTCATTCCTTTCAATCTTAACGCTGTCTGTCACCATCTCCTCTCCCCAAGAGTGCAGAAAGCAAAGCTGCTTTGGGACCATCCCAAATGCCAAGGTCAGGGGCTGGTGGCCGAGGCCATGCTGGGAACTGGCTCTTCAATTTTAAAGTGAAGCCACTGGCTTCAGACGTGCTGGTCTTGGGCACCTCTAGGGTCACCCTCCAGCTTCCCTGGAATCAAACGTGCCGGGTCCCTTTTTCCAAGTCAGCTGAAAAGTTTCTAATCTCTTTGCAAAGTGTCAAGTATCTTCCAGCACCTTGAAAGGTGATTTTCTAAAAGCAGATCAAACTGTTTTGACATTTGCTGCCGAGCCATTTAAAGCTCTACTACAGGCGCACCATTGGCGGCGGCAGCTCATTTGGCCACAGTTAGAGGTTGAAGCGGCACGTCTAGTCACAGACACGAGGAGCTGGCTCGTGGGAGCCGCATCCCGGAGAGAAACGCAGTCCGCAAAAGTTAATCTGCTGCTTTGTCTTGGCTGACAATTTATTCTTTCATGAAAGCCAGCCTATAATCCCCAACTGAATTCTGCACACACATTTTTTTAATTTGCTGGAATTTGCAAAAACACATCAGTGGCTCTGCAGCCTTTGGATTTTCATGTTTAGCAAAATAATCCCATGGCATCGCCTTCAAAGCGTTTTCTGCATCACACTTTTCCCGGCTGGATCCTGCCTTCTAATGAGGGAGCTGAACAGCGGGGGGCGCTGAGGTCGGGGTTGCTGTCTGCTGTGCTGGATGCCAGGACCATCCAGGACCAGGGTGGCTAACTCAGTTGCCTCCAAGGTCAGGCAAATAGAGTGAGTGGGCAGAGTGAGCTGGGTGGAAACAGTAAGGAGTGGTGGGGACTGGGGTCGACTGAAGATTGCATATCCTATCAAAACGGGGCAGCTGGCCTTACCACCGGATAACTGTCACCGGGGGGGGAATGTGGGCTCTGCTTTCAGAGCTTCCCATCTTCCAAAAGAAGCAAGACACTTAGCACCTAAAAAATATGAAATCACTTCGTTTTTAAATGTTGGCCCAAGTTCCTTAAAACACTTTGCAGGCCAAACCAAAGATGTCTGTTGGCCCAATCTGGCCTGCGGGACTGCTGGTTTATAATCTCTGATCAAAGGGCGGAGATATGAGTAGGGAGGGCAGACTCACTTCCTTCCTGTCTCCCTTTCTCCCTTTCTCTTTCTCTGTCTCCCCTCCCTCCCTCTTTCCTTTTCTCTTTTCTTTCTTTTCTCTTTCTTTCCTTCTTTTCTTTTTTCTTCTTTCTTTTTTCTTACTTTCTGTCATTCTTTTTTTCTCTCTTTCTTTCTTTCTTTTTCTCTCTTTCTTTCTCCTCTCTCTCTCGCTTGCTTTTTCTTTCATTTCAACAGGGTCTTGCTCTGTTTGCCCAGGCTGGAGCAGGAGCACAGTGGCACAATCATAGCTCACTGCAGCCTCCAACTCTTGAGCTCAAGTGATCCTCCTTCTCTGGCCTCCCAAAGTGCTGGGATTACAAGTGTGAGTTACCTTTTGCTTTAATCTGAGAGGTTATCCATCCAGCTCAATGGTCTCATTTTATCGATGGGGAAACTGAGGCCAATCACTCAGAGATCTCACTGATCTTTCTCCTACTGCCTCTTACATAAGATTAAGGCATATCATCACCTGAAATGTGACACTTAAAGATGTTGCTTCCCAGGATGTGAGACTTAAGGTGTAACATCCCCCAGGAATCCCATTTTAATAGCAGAGACAAACCTTTACAGCTCAAAGGAATGCCTCTCTTCAACGGTGACACTTTCGACAATGTGGCAGGACAGTTGGGTGAGGGCTTTTCAAAAGTCCCTGCCACGCTTGGTGAGTGTCCTCTCTGCCCCAGGTCGCTCCTGGTGCAGTTCTCCCTACCCCAGCAATATTTGGGATGGGTTCCTGTTCTCCGCAAAACTGCTGGGGCACAAACCGATTCCCATGAGAGACTGAACCCCTGGAACTCTGGGGTTTGTGTTTGGAGTTTCTTTTTTTTTTGAGACAGGGTCTCCCTGTGTCACCCAGGACAGAGTGCAGTGTTGCAATCACAACTCACTGCAGCTTCGACCTTCTGGGCTCAAGCAATCCTCCTGCCTTGGCCTCATGAGTAGCTAGAAATACAGGCAAGTACCACCATGTCTGGCTAATTTTTTAATTTTTATTTGGTAGACATGGAGGCTCCGATGTTGCCCGGGCTGGTGGAATTTCTGCACCTGCAGGTCTGCCATAGAATTTCCAAGATGGCTCTGGTCTGGCTGCTGGATAACATGGAAGGGGTACCTCCCTGAGAGTTCAGCAAAATAAATCCAAGCTGCAAAGATTTGCCCAGGACCTGCTCTGAGCTTGGCTAGAGCAGAAGCAATTAGCTGCAAGGAGAGGGTGGCATTCTCATCTTTTCTGCCCTGCTGGCCTGGAAACCTGTGGCTGGCCAGTGGGACCTCCCTCCTGCCCCAGGCTCCCACCCATGTCCTCATCCTGCCCCACACCTCCTCCTGTGCAGTCTTTCAGAGCCCTGACCACCAAATTAGCCCTTCGTGATTTTATTTGGCTTTTATTGGCTCAAGCTGGAGGTTGGAGATGGAGCCAGATGTGAGGCCGGAGGACCACTTGAAAGGCCGGGTAATTAGCAGCATCTGCCTCTGCCTTCTTATCTTGACAGGCAGACACACAGAGCAGTGACCTGGGAGCCGGGAGGCAGCTGCTTTCTCGACATAAAACGAGGCAAAGGTCAAAGGGGAACTGCACTCGGCCTGGAATGGCAGCATGTGTGTGCGCGCGTGTGCATGAAACCACATGTGAGCGTGAGTGCATTGAAGATCATCCCCTCCACCCATTGTTCTCTTGCCCCAGACTCTGGAAGAACCGTCTGCCAACTTCTAACCACTTGGGGTGGAATTATTATTTTTAAATGGAGGAATTATTTACATACAGTGAAATGCATAGATCTTAAGTATATACTTTGCTAAGTATATAGTTTACTCATTTTCACAAATGAGTAAAATTCATGTAACACACACCCCAATGAAGACATAAAACATTTTCATTGCCCTCAGAAAGTTCTTTTTCTTCGTATTTATTTATTTCTTTTTGAGACAGGGCCTCTGTCTGTTGCCCAGGCTGGAGGGCAATGGTGTGATTATAGCTAACTGCAGCCTTGAAGTCCTCAAGTGATCCTCCTGCCTCAGTTTCACAAGTAGCTAGAACTACAGGCCCCACTGCACCAAGCTAGTTATTTTTTTGTAGAGATGGAGTCTTGTTATGTTGGTCAGGCTGGTCTCGAACTCTTGGCCTCAAGCAATCCTCTCGCCTTGGCCTCCCAAAGTGTGAGGATTACAGATGTGAGGCACTGCGCCTGGCCCCTACAAAGTTCTTTATGTTTCTTCCCAGTGACTCCTCCCCTCTCTCTCAAACAAGCAACAATAATCGGTTCCAATTTCTATTGCTATAGATGAATTTTTGCCCATTCTTAAATATCATGTAAATGGAACCGCAGAATATCGTAGACTTGCAAACTTTTTGTATCTGGCTTCTTTTGCTCAATCTAATGTTTTGGGGATTCATCCAAGTTGTTACATGTATTAGTAATTCATTCCTTTTCACTGATGAGTAGTATTTCACCGTATGAGTAGATCACAATTTGTTTATCCATTCTCTGGTTGATGAATACTTGGATACTCAATTTTTGGCTGTTATGAATAAAGCAGTATGTCAGTTTTTAATGGCTGTATTACAAGTCACCATAACCATAAAGGCTTAAAACACCACAGGTGTATTACCTCCCTGTTTCTCTGGGTCAGGCATCCGGGCATGGGTGGGCTGGTTCTTCTGCTAGGGGTGTCACCAGGCTTAAGGCTTAAAACAAGGTGTCAGCCAGGGCTGTGGTCTCATCTGAGGCTTGGGGTCCTCTGCTAAGTTCAGAGCACTGTTGGTGGAATTCAGTTCCTTGTGGTGGCTGGACCAAGGCCCTGAGCTCCTAGAGGTCACCTTGCCTGCCATGTGGCCATCACCACAACATGCCAGTTTTCTTCTTCAAGGCCAACAGGAGTGCATCAGCCACGGCATCAGACCTCTCTGACTTCGTCCATCTCGGATCTCTAGAACCTCTTTTAAAGGGTGCACCTGATTAGGTAAGTCAGGTCCACCCAGGGTGATACAGTTTAGACGAGCATCCCCTCCAGATCTTTTTAAAAAAAATTTTGTGGGTATATAGTAAGTGTATATATTTACGGGGTACGTGAGATGTTTTGATACAATTATGTAATGCATAATAATCCCACCATGGAAGATGGAGTATCCGTCCCCTCAAGCATTTGTCCTTTGTGCTACAAACGATCCGATTATACTCCTTCAGTTATTTTTAAACATACAATTAAATTATTATTGACCATAGTCACTCTATTGGGCTATCAAATACTATGTCTTATTCATTTATTCTATTTTTTGTTCCCATTATCCCTTCCAAATCTTATGTTGAAACGTGACCTCCAATGTTGGCGGTGGGTGTAGTGAGAGGTGTTTGGGTCATGGGGGTGGAACCCTTATGAATGGCTCCCCATGGTAATGAGTGAGTTCTTGCTCTGCTAGTTCCTTCCAGAGCTCATTGTCTAAAAGACTATGGCACCTCTCCGTCTCTCCTGCTCCTTCACTTGCCAAGAGATGTGCTTGCTCCCCCTTTGCCTTCCACCATGGTTGGAAGCTTCCCGAGGCCTTCATCGGAAGCTGAGCAGATGCTGGTGCCATGCTTGTATGCCCTGTAGAACCATGAGCCAAAATAAACCTCTTTTCCTTATAAATTACCCAGTCTCAGGTGTTCCTTTACAGTAACACAAAGGGACTAACGTACAAGATAACCTGCCTTTTGATTAAAGTCAACTGATTAGGGGCCTTAATTACATCTGCATGCTTTCTTCCCCTTTGTCATCTGATTAACCTAGTCACAGGAATGACATCCCATCCTATTCACATTCAGGTTGTGCACTCCAGGGATGACAGTCTTGAGGGCCACCTTAGAATTCTGTCTGAAGTTATCATCAAGTAGGTACCTTTAAAAAGAGAATTTCTTACCAGGTGCAGTGATTCACGCCTGTAATTCCAACATTTTGGAAAGCTGAGTGGGAGGATCACTTGAAGCCACGAATTCAAGACCAGCCTGGGCAACACAGCAAGAGCCCTGTCTCCACACACAAAGTAAATTAGCCAGGCATGGTGGCATGCACCTGTAGTCCCAGCTACTCAGGAGGCTGAAGTGGGAGGCTGCAGTGAGCTGTGATCATGCCAGTGCACTCCAGCCTGGGTGACGGAGCGAGACCCTATCTCTTAAAGAGAGCATTTCCTATTAAGCCAAACTAACATGATCCCACTTAACAACGTAAACACTTATTTCTAAATATCATCTTATACCTGGCCCATATTTAAGTTTTCTTGCCAGACGAGGTGGCTCAGGCTTATAATCTCAGCTCTTTGAGAAGACAAGGCTGGAGGATCACTTGAGCCCAGGAGCTGAAGACCAGCCTGGGCAAAATAGTGAGACCCCACCTTTACAAAGAAAATTAACCAGTCTAGTGGTTCTCACCTGTAGTCTCAGCTACTTGGGAGGCTGAGGTGGGAGGAGCACTTGAGCCTGGGAGGTCGAGGCTGCAGTGAGGCATGATTGCACCACTGCACTCCAGCCTAGGAGACAGAGGGAGACCTTGTCTCAAAAAGAATAAAGAAAATAAACCAAACTACAGAGAGGGTCAACAGAGAGTTGACCCTGTCTCTAAAAATAAATAAGAAATTAAAAAAAAGGAAGAAATTGTCTCAGCTGCCTCAACAACATGTTTTAGCTGGTCTATCCAAGGCAGGATCCAAAAAGGGTGTTGCCCTGATCCAGGAGTCAGTCCTGTGAAACCAACCGTGGGTCAAGCGGGTAGCGTGTGTCTCTGGACACCCGGCCCTTCTAGTTCCTTTCCATCTGGCACAGTGTCCTTACTGTGGTTGGTTGGAGAGTGTGGGTCTGTCGTCCTGTAGAGTATCTGGCCACCTGGTTTGAAATGACTGCTTCATTTTGTCCTCATTTAGCTTGTTCCTTTATCCCCTTTACACCTTCTGAACTGGAAGTCAAATCTGAAGTTAGATGGACTCAGGTAAACATTTTTTTTTTTTTTGGCTGAAGCAAATCATGGGAGATGCTGAGAGCTTCAAACTGCATCACTTGGGGAGACCGTGGCATGCAGCTCACCCATGGTTGGTTGTGCGAGACTGACTCCTGAGTCAAGGTGGGGACTGCCTGGCTCCTCCAGTTCTGTTTCTTCCTCCTGGGCCAGAAGGAAGTCTGTGGAGTCTCACTTTGACACCATTTGAATGTCCAGTTATGCAATGACCCTTTGCCTGATGATCTGCTATGGGGTGAATGTTTGTTTCTCCCCCAGATTCATACATTGAGACCTAGTCCCCAGTGCAACTGTATTAAGAGGTGGTGCCTTTGGGAGGTGATTAGGTCATGAGATTCCACCCTCATAAATGAGGTTGGTGCCCTTAGACCAGAGCCCTGAGGGAGCCTGTGAGTCCCTTTAGGCCCTTTTGTCATGAGGACTCAGCAAGAAGTTGCCATTTGTGAAGAATGGGTTCTCACTGGACACCAGCTCTGCTGCTGCCTTTATCTTGGACTTTCCAGCCTTTAAAACCATGAGCAACAAATTCTGTTGTTTGTAAATTACCCAGTCTTAGATATTTTGTTACAGCAGCCAGAACAAACTAAGACATGGTCTTAACACGTCAATTGATAATTCTTGCCTGAATCAATGATTTCATTAGGGATCAGGGTAGAATTTTGACCTGGCATTCCCACTCTTCGGAACTATAGTTTGGTCTGAAATAGGCTTTTGGTCTCTGAGGGCCTAATCTTCCTCCAAGTTGGACCATCTGGCTTAGACCCACCTTTACCAGGCCTAGGGATAGAGGTGGCTTGAGATGGGAAGGGGTTGGGAGACCTGCTTCTGAGAGGCAGCCACCTAGGTGTGTCTATGCCCCTGTCTCTACCCAATGACCCTGAAGGCCTGGGCTCTGTCTGGGTGGAATTGTATCTTCCTGCGGCAGAGCTCTGCCTGTCTGTTGGAGTAGAGTCTCCTAAAGCCTGTCTTGTTCCCTGGGGCCCCATCACAATGAACCAGCCATGAGGAGGGGCATCTGGAGATACAGTCATGCAATACTGGCACCACCAACCACTGGTAAGGTGCCCATCAGATAACAAACACCAGGACGCTTAGGGAAGTTTGGGTGCGGTGCACATACTCCCTCCACCCTGGCCTCCCTCCTGGAAAATGGCTCAGCAGCTGGGCTCTGACTCCAGGCCAGTTGCCCCCACCCCACTCAGGGCAGAGAAATCTGCATTTAATTTAGCAGTTCTATTTCTTTCTCCCTGGAAATGTCTTTGTGGTAACAATTAAGGAACTCTTTTATCCCCTCCTGTTTGAGGAGTGAGGAATTTGGGGATGGCCTAGGAAAGGCTCCTTTCCTTGCTAATTCCCAAGACACAGCAACTTTTTCTTGGAAAAGACATCTGGCAGGAGGCTCTGGGAGAATCCCGATAGGTGATTTGGTGGCTGACATCTATGGAGAGCCATAGATGTGCCAGGTACCATGCCAACCACGCCGCATGAGTTATCTTACAACATCTTCACAACCATCTCTCAAAGAAGGAAAGTCCTAAGCCTGCAAGATTCATTCTACTAGCATGTTAGTACCATTTCCCAAGTCCTGGGCATTGAGTCTGACCATGGATGTTAAATGTGACCGCAGAACAGTGCTCCCAAATCAATACAGTCTCCCTCATCCAGCTTTATAGTCTGCTTCCCATCCAACCCCCTTAACTCAGATACCTCGGGATCCAATTCCATGTATATTCTCTGGCTCCTGCCACTATAGGTTGATGAGACCCCACAGTTCCCCCAGGGGATAGACTTCTCCATCACGTAGCAGGCCCAGCACCATGGTCAGGTTGTGATATGACTCCAGCTATCGGGCTGGTGGCCAGGAGGACAGGTAGGGGTAATCCCTGAAGGGTTATGCGTTGTTTTACAAGGTAGAGGCCTCTGCACCACTTTTGAGAAAAGAGGAGCATTGGCTTTTAAAAGGGAGGAGAGGAGTCATTTCTGCAGTGCCAGAGGGTTCAGGAGGATCAAGGATTTAAAGACTCCCAAGCGTCAATGTCTTACTCCTTCCCTCCTTCCCAATCAGGGTGCTAATTTTGGCATAGGCAGACTGGCTGGGGTTGTAAATTCAACTTTTTTTGGAGCAGTGCTATTTTTATAATTATGTCTTTAGCTTGATTCTGAGGTTTTTATGCCTTCTTGCTGCAGAAGATGAGAGTAGTCTTGTATTTCAACCTTACATTGATGATTAATCAACTCCAGCCTCTCTTTGTCTTTATTTTTTATTTTTGTAGAGACAGGTTCTCTCTGTGTTCCCCAGGCTGGTCTTGAACTTCTGACCTCAAGTGATTCTCCTGCCTTGGCCTCCCAAAGTCCTGGGATTACAATCGTGAGCCACCATGCCTGGCCCTCTTTGTCTTCCTCTACACTGCTGATAGCCCTGAACAGTGGCTATCCATAGTATGTCTCAAATACCTGAGCTACTGTATCAGCCAGTGCATTCCTTCCCACCCTTCTCCTATCCCAGTTCACCCCTGGTGAACATTTGAGCAAATGCACCACTTTTGTATGCAAGGTGCTTTCTGTATTCTAGCTACCACCAGTAATGCGGTCCTCATTGTCAACTGGCCAGTGGGGTGATCCTGTTCTAAATCTCACTTTAGAGTGACTGCCCCTGGACCACCTCTGTTACAGATGGGTTTCCAGAGAATCCAACTTTGAGACAGACTTGCATGCATGTGGTTTACTAGGGGACCAATACCTGTCAGAGGCTGTGGGCAGCAGGGCTGGAAGGGAGAAACTGAGCAGCAGTGCAGTCTCCTTAGAGGCCTCAGCTGATTCTGTGAGGAACACAGGGGCAGGAAAATCCTCCTGAACTGTGTTGGAGACCAAGGATCTGGGTCTTTTACTCTTGCACTGACCTGTCATTGGAAGTCAGTTCCCCAGGGAAGGTGTGTGATATGGTTTGGCTGTGTCCCCACCCAAATCTCATCTTAAATTGTAGCTTCCATAATTCCCACATGTTGTAGGAAGAACCCAGTGGGAGATAGTTGAATCATGGGGGCAGTTTTGTCCGTACTGTTCTCATGGTGGTAAGTCTCATGAGATCTGATGGTTTGATAAGGAGAAACCCCTTTCCCTTGGCTCTCACTCTCTCTCTTGCCTGCTGCCATGTAAGACGTGCCTTCACCTTCTGCCATGATTGTGAGGCCTCCCCACTCACTCGGAACTCTGAGTCCACTAACTTCTTTTTCTTTATAAATTACCCAGTCTCTGGTATGTCTATTAGCAGATTAATACAGTGTGTCACCTTGGGCAAGGCAATTCTTTTTGAGTGAAGGCCATTCTCAGAGATGAATTCAGGGATGAGCCATTAGCAGCTGAGACCCCTGAAAGATGGGAAAATGAGTACCTCAGTCCTGAAGGGGCATCTGGGCAGCTCATAATGGTATCCACTATAGAGAAGTAAGTTTTTTCCGATTTTCCTCCTGCTATAGAAACGCTGTAATGAACATCTCTGCACATCTCTCTCCTTGTGCAAATGTTTGAGCAATGATTCCCTGCTTTGCACATCACACAGTATAAACAGAATATGAGGATTTGTGTATAACACACAGGAGTAAACAGGAAAGAGTGTGGAGCCTTGGCGTGAGCTGCTTGTGTGGGCAGCTGGCAGGGGGTTCCCGCTTCTTCCCCCCATTGTTGCCTCGTGGCCTGAGATGATCAATACCTTCGTTCTACACAAAAGGGTGTGAGCTCTCTGCTTTGGGTTTAAATGTACCTGGAAGAGGAATTTCTGGATGTAAGCCATGTACACTGTCACCTTTATGAGGCATTGACATTTTATCTATAAAACTAGAAGGATGCCCTTTTACATCTTTCAGGTTTAGGATTGTTGTCAACTCGATAGGTGTGAAATAGCGTCTTATTGCTTAATTTTCCCTTTCTTTGTTTACCCATGTCATCGGGCACCTTTTCACACATCTATTAGCCGTCTGCTTCCCTCTTCCGGGACTTGCTTGTTCATTTCCATTGCCCTTTTTCCTGATGTTTTTCATCTCTTCCTTATTGGTTTGTGGGACTCATTGCTCTGCTCCCTGGGGCTGTCTCTGTCAATTCAATGCCCCTGCTGCTATGGTCACTGCCTCCCCCTACCCACATACCAAACAGAGTCTTTGATTCTCTGCATCTTTATGTCTGGGGAGGTACACCTGGTTGCCCAGGAGAGTTCAAGCCACACACTTTCCCCTGAGCTCCCTGGGAGCCTGGTAATATGAGCACCTGGTATTTTCAGCTTCCTTCATTGGAGGTGGGGTCAGCTTCTCAACACGTCTCATAAGGTGAAGAATTACTCAGAAGGACATCTAATTTGGGACTGCCTGCCTCAAAAATGGATAAACATCTACCCCAGTGTTAGAAGATCTTTACTTCACAAGGTTAGTGAGGGCTTAAAGAAAACGGAGTATGCAAAAGTGCTTAGCAGGTGCTCAAAGGATATCAGTCCAATCATCCTCCTTTTCAGCTTTGCCGGGACGAATGTCCATTACGGAAATGGCAAATTAAGTGGGCTCACATAGTATAGGCATTGAATTAATGCAGACTCCACACTCTCTCAACTGTGTGCTTAAGGTTGTAGCAGAGAGGAAACGAACAGTTTGTCTGGACAGGTAGTTTTACCTGACCAGTGCACAGTTACCTGGGAGAAAACGGGGTTTTGCTTTTGCTCTGCCTTCAGGCAAGCTGAATGCCTCCTTCCCCTGTGCCTCTCCCACTTCTCTGATGGATTTTAGTTTTTAAAGACAGGCATTTTTATACACCCCAGCTTCTCAACAGTAGTCAAGCCCATCACTTGGGACTTAACCAACAACGTGATGATCTACAGCAAGACTGGAGGAAAACCTCCTGGCTGGACTCATTATGAACCTGAGCTATCCTAGACTTTGTTTGAGATTTAGGAGATTTTCAAAGATAATCTTTGATTTGATGCAGTTTTCCTTTCATGCAAGGACTTTAGAATCTCCCAACAGAAGGCAGTGATCTCATTTCAAGTACTATGTGTAACTGATTGACTGTGATGGTCCAGAGGGTCGCAGGAAAGAGGGTGGTGATTGAAGGCAGTGCCTGCCAGGAGGGCAGAAATGGGCAAATGTGCACTGGTGCTGGGTATGAGATGGAGCAGGACCCCTCTTAGGTCCTTATGATTTGTATCTTGTGCCAACCTTCTGTCTCATCCTGTGACTTAGAATGCATTAACTGTCTGGGAATGTAGCCCAGTTGGTTTCAGCCTTATTTTACCCAGCTCCTATTCAAAATGGAGTTGCTCTGGTTCTAAGGCCTCTGACAACCTAAACTCTCAGAGTGACGGATTTGCGGTTTCCTCCCATCTCCTCATTCAGTAGCCCTACAATTAAACCTTCTCTACCGTCACAGAGAAGAAGAGCCTAGGAAGACAGGACCACTAAATATGATGTGGTGTCCCAATGTCCAGGAAAAGGGCATCAAGTCCAAGCTAAAAAAATGTAAATAAGTGTCAGACTTTAATTAATAATAACAACGTATGGCTATCGGTTCATTAACTGTAAAAATTGATCCATACTAATGTAAGATATCAATAAGGGAAACTATGTGTAGGGGGTATAAGGAAACTCTCTGTACTATGTGCTCAATCTTTCTGTAAATCTAAAACTGTTCTAAAAAATAGAGTGCATTTCATTCTCATCATAAAAAAACAAATTAAACCAACAAAAACTTCTTTCTCTGCTGCATCCCAGTGTCTTGGTGTATTGACTTGCTGTGCGCATTGGGCGATGGACTTATTATGGTTACACCCTCTGTTAGCCCAAGGTTAATGCTCGAGTGTATTCCTGGACATAAATGTATTCTGTCTCTTGTGAGTTTGAGCAATGCAGAAATTTCCAGAGCCTGGAGACTCAGTCGGGGTCAGGTCCTGCTAAGCTAAGAGCTGATGAGCAGCTGGAGAGCCCATCCCGGGCTGTATGCACTGCTTGGGGGCTGCCAACTGCTGGGCACTCCCCTGTTGATCTGGAATCCTGGAGCATCTTTGCTGCAAAGTTCTGCGGAGAACGTGTGGTATAACAAGAAAAATATTTAGGCCAGACATGGTGGCTCACAAAAATTCCAACACTTTGGAAGGCTGAGGTGGCAGAAACATTTGAGCTCAGAAATGCCAGACCAGCCTGGGCAACGTATCAAGACCTCATGTCTATAAAAATCACAAAATTAACCAGGAATGGTGGCACATGCCTGTAGTCCCAGTTACTAGGGAGGCTGAGGCAGGAGGATCACTTCAATCTGGAAGGTCAAGGTTGCAGGGAATGATGATTGCATCACTGCACTCCAGCCTGGGTGACAGAGCCAGATATTTATTATTATGATGATGTATATTTGGTCCTTGTCACTGCTTCCTGGCACTGAGCCCCTAAAACCCTTGGAATTTCTTCAGTGACGGGAGTGTCTTTTGTTACGATGGTGAGCCTCTTTCAACCATGCCAGAGTTTATGCTAGTGAGGTGACTCAGGGTGGAGCCCCTAGATAACCTCAGGATGGGGCTGGTCACCAGAAAGACCAAACAGGATTAGAAGGTTGGGACTTTCAGCCGCACCTCTGACCTTGGGCAGGGAAAGGGGCTGGATGTTGGATTATGAATAAACTCTTGGACAAAGGCATTTGCAGCGTTTCAGGTTGTTGACCACACTGATGTGCTAGAAGGCTGGCACACCCCAGGAGGGCATGGAAGTCCTGGGCCATCGCGCTCTAGAACTTTGCTTCAGGCACATCTTCTATTAGGCTGTGGCTGAGTTTTGTCCTTTATAATGAGCGAGTAATAGTAAGTAAAAGGCTTTCCTGAGTTCTGTGAGTCAAGCTACGAAATTACTGAACTTAAGAAGGCAGTCATGGGAATCCTTGAGTTTGTAGTTGCCTGGGCAGAAGTGTGGGTCACCTGGGGACCCCATTTGTGCCTAGCATCTGAAGCGGGAGGCGGTACTGTGGGACTGAGCACTAAACCTGTGGAGTCTGACACCAACTCTGGGCCATTAGTATCAGAATTATATTGAATTGTTAGAAAACCAGTGGTGTTGGAGACTTGGAGAACTGGTGTCAGGAAGTAATACGGGGCCCGGCACCCGGGCTCACGCCTGTAATCTCAAGACTTTGGGAGGCTGAGGTGGGCAGATCGCTTGAGCCTTGGAGTTCAAGACCAGCTTGGGCAACACAGCCAGAGACTCTCTGTCTACAAAATTGAAGGAAGTAGGAAGGAAAACACCACATACAGGCCCTGAATGGCTATCTGTTGAATGAACAGAGAACACTAGCTAACATAAATTAGGCACTATATCCTGAGTTGTATGCTAAATACTTTCTATTCACTCATTTGAAAATTACTTTTTGAGTTAGTACTATGTCATGTGCCTGGCTTGGTGCTCGGTACAGCTGTGGACAATTAAGCCAATTCGGCACATTTGTTTCAGCACCTAGTGTGCCATGCACTGTTCTAAATATTGGAGATACAGCTGTGAGCAAGTTTACCTACCAAGTAGTTACTGAGTTCCTACTACGTGTCACACACTGTTTCCGGCCTGCAGAATACGGCAGTGACCACACAGTCAAATCCACACCCTGTGTGCATTTTGCAGGAGCCCTAGGAGGTAAGTCATTTTGCACTTGAGGAAATTGAGGGCTGGGCGCGATGGTTCGTGCCTATAATCTCAGCACTTTGGGAGGCCGAGTCAGGAGGCTCTCTAACCCAGGTGTTCAAGATATCAGCCTGAACAACATAGTGAGACCCCCATCTTTACAGAAAAAAAATCAGCATGGTGGCATGCGTCTGTAGTACCAGCTATTTGGGAGGCCGAGGCTGGAGAATTGCTTGAGCCCAGGACTTTGAGGCTGCAGTGAACCATGATTTTTGCCATCGCACTCCAGCCTTGGTGACAGAGCAAGACCTTGTCTCTAAAAACAAAAACAAACATACAAACAAAAAAATTGAGGCTCAGAGAGGTGAGTTATCTTTCAAAGGTCACAGAGCCAACATAGTAAGGCTAGACCTAACCCATGCTCAGCTGATATGACTCCTTGTGTTGTCACCCTCTGGCCTAGGCTGAGTCTTTTCTTTCTTTTGAGAACAGGGTCTCACTCTGCCACCCAGGCTAGAGTGCAGTAGCACGATCACAGCTCACTGCAGCCTTGACATCCTGGGCTCCAGCAATCCTCCCACCTCAGCCTCTCCGAGTAGCTGGGACCACAGGCTCGTGCCACCACTCCCAGCTAACCAGGCCGAGTCTTAATGTTGGAGGGAGTCCTGTGGTCCACAAGGCTGGGCAATTTAGGGGTTCCTAAGTCACCCACACAACCCTCCCTCTTCTGGGCCCCCCAGCCCTGCTCCCTCTCCTCTGGTATACAGAATGCCTGACGAAGCTGGAGCTGTTCCCGAGTGCCACCCCCAAGTGCCGTAATGTGTTTTTGCATGCAAAACCCTGTGTTCAGCAAATTACTGTGACCAAGACCCTATCCAGTTACCTGACGCATCAGAGGTATGTTCTATGGGGCTGCCAAGCAAAGCAGAGAATAATACTTCTAAGAATTTTAACCATTAGATAGAAAAAGCGTGGTCCTGGCAGCCGCTGGCAGGAGGTGCTGAGTGGGAACCAGATACAAAGCAAACAAGAAGGACGAGTGGCACGTGTGGCCTGTTGTCCTCACTGGTGGGTCGGCCGCCCTGGCCCCACAGTCACGTTATTAAAGCCACCAGTCACCTGACTCTTGTTGCTGCTGGAGACCGTGGCCCTGGGGTTTCCATACACCAGTTTGGAACTCTGAGCTGAGATCAGCTTCCTGGAGGGGTGGGTTCAGTTTGGACAACCGCTGAGCAGAGGGGCATTGGCTCTGATGTCACGCTGCAAGCTTCCGTGGCTGTCCCTCTCCTCGGTGGCCTGTGAACTTCAAGCAGGTGACTCATCCTCAGTGGGCCTCACTGGGGATGGCAATCAGAATATCTCCTTCACTTGGGAAGATTAGAGAAGTGAGTGAGTTCAGAGAAGAAATAAAACGGAATGTGGCTCACCCCTGAGGCTCTGCTGCTGCTAGCTGTTATCTGAAAGTCAGGCATTCGTGCAACAAATATCTGTGAAGCACCACCTAGGTGCCCTGCCAAGTGTGCACAACAGTGAGCAGAACAGATGCGGTCCCTGCCCTCATGGTGCTTATAGTCCAGTGTGGGTGATGGGCAGCTAAGGAGTCCTATCAACAAATGTGACATTAGAATGGGGTCCAGTGCTGGGAGAAAGTCTCAAGGAGTCTATGACGGGAGATTTTTGCTGGGTAAGGAAGTTGGGGAAAGTAACTGTGGGGGACTTTGGGGGTATTTGAGACTTCAAAAATGAGGATGTTCTCCAGAAGCAACGGCAATACAATGGAGCAAAGAAACTCTTCAACAAACGGTTCTGGAACACCTGGACATCCACATGCTAAAAAATGAATGTAGACACAGAATTTACACCCCTCACAAAAATTAACTCAAAATGGATCACAGACCTAAAAGTAAAATACAAAACAATACAACTCCTAGGAGATAGCAGAAGAAAATCTAGATGACCTTGGGTTTGGCAATGACTCTTTAGATACAGCACCAGAAGTGCAATCCATGAAAGAAAGAGTTGATAAGCTGAGCTTCATTAAAATGAAATGCTTCTGCTATGGGAAAGGCAATGTCAAAATAATGAGAAGACAAGCCGTGGACTGGGAGAAAATATTTGCAAAAGATGCATCTGACAAAGAACTGTTATCCAAAATATGCAAAGAAGTCTTTAAAAAATCAATAATAAGAAAGAAGCCAATTAAAAAGTGGGCCAAAGACTTTAACAAACTCCTTACTAAGGGAGATAAACAGATGGAACCAGCATATGAAGAGATGCTCCACATCATATGTCATCCAGGAAATGCAAATCAAAACAACAGTGAGGTACCATCATATGCCTGTTAGAATGGCCAAAATCCGGAACACTGACAGCACCAAATGCTGATGCGAAGGTGGAGCAACAGGAACTCCCACTCATTGCTAGTGGGAACACACAATGGCACGGCCACTTGGAGAGACAGTATGACAGTTTTTTTTTTCAAAAACTAAACATAGTCTTACCCTACAATCAAAAAATTGCACTCCTTGGTATTTGTCCAAAGGAGCTGAATATTTATGTCTGCACCAAAACCTGAACGTGGAAGTTGTAGCAGCTTACTTGTCAAAACGTGGCAATTGGAAGACAACAACCTTCCCATGTCCTTCAGTAGGTGAATGGATAAACTGTGGTGCATTCAGACAATGTAGTATTATTCAGTGTTAAAAAATGACCTATCAAGTAATGAAAAGACATGGAGTAGACTTAAATTCATATTTCTAAATGAAGGAAGCCAATCTAAAAAGGCCACAATTGTGTGATTCTAATGATACGACATCTGAAAAAAGGCAAAACTATGGAAATCAGAAGAGCAGGGGTTGGCAGGGGTTAGGAGGAAGGGATGAATTGGTGAAGCGCACAGAATTTTTAGGATAGTAAAACTACTCTCTGTGATCCTGTAATGGTGGATACATGGCATTGTAAATTTGTCCAAGGCCATAGAATGCACAACACTGAGTGAATCTTAAACTATGGACTTTCAGTGATAATGATGTGCTCATGTAGGTTCATCAGCTGCAGTAAATGTACCACTCTGGTGGGGGATGTTGACAATTGGGGAGGCTTGGGAGGGAAATTTCTATGACTTCCACTCAAGTTAGCTATGAATTGAAAACTGCTGTAAAAAACAAAGTCTATTAAATTAAAAAACAATGAGGATAAATAAAGGGACAAGCTTTCTAGGTGGAGGAAACAGCATGGGCAAAGGCCTAGTGGCAAGAGGAAGACTAATGACTGCAAGGACTTGAAATGAGATTAGCATAGCGTGACTGACAGCAGAGGGACAGGGAACTTGGAGGTGATGCTGGAGAGGTAAGTGGGTAGGGGCTGAGTCTTGCACTTCATAGGCCAAGTTCATCCGTTTTCCTTTCACCTAAGAGCAGTAGGAAGCATAAAAATGTTTTAGCCAGGTGGTGACTTGATTTGATTGGTGTTTTAATAAAGATCACTCTGGCTGCTATGTGGAAAATAGAGCATGGGGGCCAGGAGGGGAAGCCCAGAAGCCAGCAAGGGAAGATGGTGGCTTGGACCCAGATGTGGTGATGGTGGGTGAGTCTGAAAGGTAGCAGGGCTTACTGCTATGTTAGATGTGGCTGGGCTGGCAAGGGGTTGGGGAGGGGGTTCAGAAATGAATGTCACTGTCCCTGGGTTCCTGTGGAGAGGAAGGAGAACCAGCAGGGCCTGCCCAAGTCACACTCAGTGCCCAGCCAGGTGAACCTGCAACTGATTATCCGCCCTTAAAAAGCTTCCAAAAGCCAAGAAAAGCTGAGCTAGCCACAGCCCTTCCCTTGTTTCCCACAATTCCCAGCCTCTCTCCAGATGCTCAGGAGGGTAAAGTGAAGCCTCTGGTGGGCGGACCTGCTGCCTTCCCTCCCCTGGTGCTGGGGGGAGTTTGGGGCTTTGACCCTCCTTCCTCACTCAGGGCAGGCCCCTCTGATGGCAGCAGTGGCCTATCTGGAGTGGCTCCTGCAAAGATGACAGCTGCGGTGGGGGAAATGTGGCTGGGGCCGCATGCTCCACAGGAACATGCAGAAGCTCCACCCACTTCTGAGTGGGCAGGGTGGGAGCCCTGCCCTCCTGGGCACAGCTGCAGCTGCCCAGCTGCAGCCACAGACCTGGTCTTCTCCACACTCTCAGGAACCTGGGAAGCCCCCTTCCCGCTGCAGGCTCAGAAATGTCTGCTCCTGCTGCCTGGCCTCTCTCCATTCCCAGCACCCACTCTGATCTCAGAGGAAAGTTGAGGCCAAGCCTGGGTGCTGTTGCAACCTAGTTGGGTGTGCAGACACTCAGGGCAGCGCTGACATGCCAGCCCCCTGCCACCTTGGCCTGCTCCAGACTTTGGGTGTCAACGAGCACGGGAGGGAAGCTGAGGGGGTGCTGAGGGCAGCTTGGCACTGGCCTGCAGGGTGCCCCTTGGAAGGAACAGCCTGGGCACCATGAACAGTGGCAGGAGGCAGACAGGCTCCTAGGGTGAAAGGAATAGGTCCCTGGCAAAGCCCCACCTTCAAGCTGGGTATGACCTGAAGCCTGGGAGCCCAGCCTGCCAGTTCTATGGATGGGAGTGAGAACTTATAGTGCTTTTCCCAGGCCCATCCATGTCTACCCATGGACCAATTAGCATGTACTTCATCCTCTCTGAAGCTCATAAAAGCCCTGGACTCAGCCAGACTGAGACATCAGGATGACCTACCTGTGGAGAGGAGCTACCCACTGAGACTCTCCTCCTAGCTGAGGGCTGAGCAGAAGTCGGGATGACCTACCTGCAGAGAGGAGCTACTCACTGTGGGTCTCCTGAGAGTGGTACTGTAGCTCAATAAAGCACCTCTTTACCTTGCTTACTCTTCACTTGTCTGCATACCTCATTCTTCTCGGATGTGGGACAGGAACTTGGAGCCCATTGAATTGTGGGGCTGAAAGAGCTGTAATCCAAACAGGGTTGAAACATACCCCATGTTTGCCACGTCGTGGTGATGAGAAGGAGAGAAGAGAGGAGAGAAAAGTTACAGCCCTTTGGGGTGCCCAGACCTGGGAGCTCCCTGAGCCAGGGCTGTGACACCTACTTTGGGGCTCAGGAGTCCCTGGCATCTCCAAGCTTCTGGGCACCACCATTTTCCCCATACCAGCAGTAGAAGCTGCTTGTCATATGCCTGGTCCAGCCACAGCCTCGCCGGGAGTTGCCACCTATACCCGTGCCTGGAGCTGTCCACCCTGCTGCAGCTGGCATGCTTGGCTGTGCACAGTGGCTGGACCCCACACTCACTCACTCACCCCTCACCAGTCTGTGCCTGGCTCACCCTTGGCAGGTGTGGGATCCAGGATGGTAGTGCAAGCTAAGTGCAACCTTCCAGGTTGAGTGGGCAGAACAAGCCTAGCAGACCTGAACAAGACTTGGGCAACGGTTTCTGGACAGAAAAGTGACACCACAAGCATCCCATGACACCTCCAAGGCTGAGACCAGTCCTGATGTCTTCTGTGGTTTAGTGCAGTATTACAGAGTTGGTTTTGGTGTCAGACAGACCAGGTTTGGGTCCAGATTCTGCCAGTTACAATTATCTGTGGGGCCTCGGGGCAAATTCTCAACCTTTCTGTACTTGTTTCTTTATCTGCATTAAGGGGAGGGGGCCACTTGACTTGTAAATTATCATGAGGATTTCAATGAGTTATTCCATATAAGACATTCAGGAAAATGCTAGGCACATAGTAGGTGTTTAATAAATATTAGGTATTTTTAAAATTTTGATTTTAAAATTGTAAGTGGACAAATCACAGTTTTATTTACTATGGAGTACAAAGTGATATGATTTGTGAATACAGTGTGGAATAATTTAACCTAATTAACATGTTTCTCACTGCAAATACTTATTTTTTGCTGTGAGAATATTTGAAAATCTTAGCAATTTTCAAATGCATAATATTTATTACTTAGTATATTCATCACTCTGTGCAATATATCTCAAAGTAAGAAACAAAGAACAAAACTTATTTCTTCTGTCTGACTGATGCTTTGTACCTTTGACCATTCTCTCCCTCAGCCTCTACTAAAGCCCATTTTACTCTTTGCTTTTTTGAGTCTTTTGATTGTTTTAGAATCCACAAATATGTGAGAACATGTGATACCTGTCTCAGTGTCTGGCTTATTTTACTTCGCTTAATACTGTCCAATTCCATCCATGTTGTTGCAAATGACAACATTTCTTTCTGTTTTTAAGGCCAAATAGTATTTTATTGTGTATATATACCACATTTTCTTTATCCATAAATGTCTCTCGAAAGAAGATGTACAAATGGCCAACAGATATGTGAAAAAAGACTCAGCATCACTAAGCATTAGGGAAATGCAAAGTAAAGCCCAATGAGATACAACCACACCCCTTAGCATGGCAATTATTAAGAAGACAAGTGCTGGTGAAGACGTGGAGAAGGGCAGCCCTTGTGTACTGTCGGTGGGAATGTAAATTAGTACAGACATCACGGAAAACTGCATGGAGGGTCCTCAAAGAGCTAAAAATGGAATTACTGTAGAATCCAGCAATCCCACTTCTGGGTATTTACCCAAAAGACTTGAAACCAACATGTCAAGAGATGCCTGTACTCACGTTTTCACTGCAGCACTGTTCACAATAGCCTGCAATGATATGGAATCAATGAAAGTGTTCATCAGCAGATGAACAGATATTAGATATCACCCTTAAAAATAACCAGAAAACGGGAATAATGATCACAGGGCTGTTGAGAAGACTACATGTATAATGTGCCCATCACAATGCTCAAAATATCTTTGCTGTTGATTTTACAACAGGCTAGATTGGAAACAGCATCAGAATCCAATAAGGATCTTTTACAATTCTCAAGATCCATACAACGGAATGTGAAAGAGCAAGCTTAAGGAGTTGTGGTAGGAGGATATTTAATGAAAGGTGAACTTACTTATCCTATAATGTGAAGTGAAAAAAATCAGCTAAAACCGTACATGTAGGGCCAGGCATCGTGACGCATGCCTGTAATCTCAGCACTTGGGGAAGCTGAGGTGGGAGGATCACTTGAGGTCAAGAGTTGAAGACCAGCCTAGCCAACACAGCAAGACCCTGTCTTTACAAATTAAAAAAAAAATTAGCCAGGTGTGGTGGTGCATACCTGTAACGCCCCCTTCCCAAGAGGCTAAGACAGGAGGATCACTTGAGTGCAGAAATTTGAAGCTGCAGTGAGCTGTGATTGCAGCACTGCACTCCACCCTGGGTGACAGAGAGACAGTCTCTGAAAAACAAAACAACAAAACAGAAAACACGGCCTCAAATCCTATGAGCTTCTTCCCATGACCTCAACCCTTGAATCTGGACACATGGACAGGCATGTGACTGCTTTGACCAATAGCTGTGGCAGAAATGACACACTGTAGCTTCCTTCCACAACTAGATCATAAAAGGCCATGGAATTTCCCTTCACTTGCTCAACCTCCATTCTTGGAGCCCGAGCCTTAGGTAAGAAGTGCAATTACCCTGAGGCCGCCATACTGTGAGGAAGCCTAAGCCACAGAGAGAGGCCATATATAGCCACTTGCAGCAACAGCGTCAACAGATTCAGCCCAGTTCACGAGCCATATATATGAATGAAGAAGCTTCTAGAAGATTGTAGTCTCCAGCTGTTTGAGTCTTACTAGCTGAGGCTTCAGACATCACAACAGCAGAGATAAGCCACCCCTTACGTGCTCTGTTCAAATTTCTGATGCCCAGAATCTGTGAGCGTGATTAAATGGTTGTTCTCTCCCAGCAAATTTTGGGTGGTTTGTGATACAGTGCTAGATAATGGGAATGGGGGATTTTAGGACATTTTTATTCTTTTAATTCCACATTTCTGAAACTTTTTTAATGGTGAGCATATGTTTTTATGACTAAGAAAATATGTATAAGGAAATATTTATAGAGTTAATAAAGAAAGAAAAAAATGAATGAATGAAACTTGGAGAGAGAAAGAGAAGGAGAGAGAAAAGAGGGAGGAAACTGTTTTGTGGGAAGGCCCTGACTCCAACCCTCTCAGGAATCACTGACCTCAGATACGTCTCCCTTGAACCTTCCTTTCCTCCGTGACCCATTCCTTGAGCCACTCTGTCCTCAGGTCATGACCAAAAGGCAGAGCATTCAATGACTTTGAGAGACAGAGCTGGGTTTGAGCCCGATGGCTCTACCTCTTACTGCCTGTGTGTCTTTGCACAACTCACTCACCTTCTCTGAGCGCATTTCAGAGAGTGGGGTGTACACAAACACCTGGGGACATGTAGGGGAAGCCCAGTTCAAACTTAGAGCTGCCTGACTCTTGCCAGAGCAGCCCCTCTTTCTCCATTAAGGGGGTCCAGGATATAGCCTTGAGGGACATTGGGAGAGGGAGCTACCCTCAGCCAGCCCCATCCTGGGAGCCCTGTGTGTGGGCTGCCATTGGGCCAAGGTGCTGGGCACAGAGTAGGAGGCTGGGGCCCAGGCAGAGTCCCGGGCTGCTCCGGTCCCTCCAGGAAGCTGAGCGATCCCTCCCGTAAACCTTTCACCCCTGCATGCTCTGAATGAAGCCATTCAGAGGAAGAACCTGACCAGTGCATGTTTTATGCATGGTCCGGCTGTGCCAGCAGCGGCGGGTCTCCCAGGGTGGTATTGTTTTTAGCTGGAGCATGTGAGGGGGCTGGGGACTTGAAAGAAGCAGGCTGGTCACCCACCTGTCCACCCTCTTCACCAAGGACCCCCGTCCTTGCTGGGGGGCCACAGGCAGTGTTAGCACGGTCTGTGCCCAGCACTGGGGGCACTGCCCACAGAACCAGGCCTCAGCTGAGGGTTGGGGGGTCTTGTATCCTCAGGCCGTCTGTTGTGCAGCCAACGAAAGCAGCTGGTCACCTCCACACCTGCATGCCCTCCCACCCCCAACGGGGACTCGCTCCCTCACTTTCACAGGTGTTGGCTCCAGGTAAGGCTAAACCCTTGGGAGGTGAACAGGCACGTTTCTGAGACTGCGTGAGAGGATGTCACCTTTGTCAGCCTTTTGAAATTCCTCTGTGGCTGCAGCACGTAATCTGGCTGCTGGGGGTGGCTGGCTTTCAGCACTCCTGGCTTCCTCCTAGGCAGCGGCCCCAGGGTGTGGAGTGTCTGCTTCAGGGGAGATTGTCAGGGAGTCCTGGGTCATTAACATCTTTCGCTGTCAGCTTTCCACCCTGTGTCTCGGCCTTCCTGCCTTGCTTTCCACCAAGTTTCCGCTGCAGTGTGGCTAGCATTTATTGAGCACCTACTGCGTGCCTGGTGTTTTCACACATCATCGCTTTCCACCTGCACCTGTGCCTTTGGGATAGGTACTGCTGTGGACCTCATTTTTCCTAAGGGGAAACTGAGCCTCAGAGTGACAGAGTGACTTGCTTGGGGCCACACAGCAAGTTATGGCAGAGTTAGACTCAGACCCAACTCTGCCCGATTCAAGGAACACAGTGCACTTTGAGGCCTCTGACCCGGTAACATCTTTAGGTTAAGAGCCCAAACTCACAGCTTCGGGATGTCTTCTCTGCTGTGTTCTCTTCTTTTAATGAATCATCAGAAGCTTTAAAATACAGGCATGAGGACCTGTGCAGATCACTTTTCATTGGAGAAACTAGACGGAGGCAACAGAGGCCTGGAGAGAAGAGAGCACTTCCTCAAGGTCACTTGGTGCCCCAGGGCTGACCCAGAATCCAGGCTCCTTCTGCTTCTGCACAGGACCCCCCGTCCGCCTCTCCGGGGTTCCCTCTGCCCACGTGCCAACAGGAGCAGTCACTCCAGCTTGGCTCCCAGGCCACTGAGGACGGGAAGGGGCTTGGGGAGTGGACAGGCCTGCTTCCCCGACGCTAGCCATGGGAACCTTCTCTCCTGCTTGGCCCATGCTCACCACACACTCTGAACCTGGTCAGCTCATGACCCTAAGGCAAGCACCTGTCTCCCCGCATTTGAAACGTCTCGGTCACGGAGAGTCTAGCCAAGAGCCTTGTTCAGTTGTTACTGGGTGGATGAATGGTGAATGCTACTCAGGTGACGGACGGCTTCGCAGTCAGAAAGCTCTCTGGGTCTTTCTCTCTCTCTTTCTCTCTCTCTCTCTTTCTATCTCTTTCTTTCTTTCCAGAGTCTTGTTCTGTCACCCAGGCTGGAGTGCAGTGGTGTGATCTCGGCTCACGGCAACTGCCTCCCAGGTTCAAGCGATTCTCCTGTCTCAGCCTCCCTAGTCGCTGGGATTACAGGCGACTGCCACCATGCCTGGCTAATTTTTGTATTTTCAGTAGAGACAGGGTTTCACCATGTTGGCCAGGCTGGTCTCAAACTCCTGACCTCAAGTGATTCACCCGCCTTGGCCTCTTAAAATGCTGAGATGACAGGTGTGAACCACCATGCCTGGCTAGGTCTTTCAATTAGAGAGAATTAAGTCAGTGGAGGAAACTGATTATGCAAGAGACATGAGGGCTGAGCAGCCAAGCAGAGAAAGGTAAGACAGCCCAGAGGTTAGCAACTGCAGGCAACTGCCACCACCAGGGACTGGAGGGAGAGACAGGACGTGGAGCTGAGAGAGCTGAGAGCTGGGGCTGTGCAGCAGGAGGCTGAATTTGAAGGTTGGCAGGGGCTCTCTGCCGGGAGCTGGACCACACAACTGACACAGTGGTGTTGGGGACACCACAGGAAACACAGTGAGGGGAGAAACACTTTAGCTTTTCCCTCCCCTCGCTCTCCACAGTGCTGCCCATGGACGAAACCAACCCAGAAACCAGGTGGCCGAGAAGTCCAGGGAACGTCACTCCTCGATGCAGAGCAGAGCGGAAGGGGATAAGACCCGATATCAAACGGGCAGGTGACTGGACAGGAAATTCACATCACTAAGGAGGATTCAGCACTAAGGGTGATAACAGCAATCAGTCACTGGTTAATGGCATCACTTGTGGCTTTTCCTGCAGTCGGTCCTTGCACCCAGGATAACTCGCTTACAGGTGAGGAGGTGAAGGCACAGTGCCGTCTGCATGGTCACTCAGCTGGGAGGGGAGAAGCGGCTGTCCCTTCCTCCCGCTCTGGACTCTGCTGTCTCCTCCAGGCTGCAAATGTCCTCCAGGGCTGGTCTCCACCCATCCTTAGGAGCATGGGCTCTGGATTGAGTGATGCCTCCCTCTGACAGCACCACACGTGGGACATGGCGTTCTCAGTAAAGAGTGGTTACTAACATGACCGTGGCCCCATCTACGGCTGAGAAAATGGAGGTGCCAGTAGGTTGGAGGGCACCCCCTTGCCTCCACCAGGTTTCCTAGCTTGCTGTTGGCAGTGCTGGGAGCTTGAATCCATCACTTCTGGCTCCAGAGCCATTGCTCTTAACTCCTGGGGCCCCTGCCCCATCCAGGATACTCCCTGGCACTCCTTCTTGTGGCCACTGTTGGGATCCACACCCAGGCCCCTCCCTGGCTCATTAACTCTGCCAGGATGGCTGGGCTGCCTGGGCTGAGGCATGACCCGCACACCCAATTAGAGGGACTGAAAACGCCGTTTACTTATCAATGACCTAAGCTCATTTGATTATGAAGGATGGAGCCCAAACTGTTCTCTGAAGCCACTGTCCTCCCTCAGCTGTGCCAAATCCGCCTTTGATTTGCTAATCCTGAGTTTATAAGGTTAGGAGATAAGCAGGCGGAACGAAATTCTTTTCTTTTTTGGTCCACCTAAGTGGCCATGAAACCCCCAACTATCATAGACCTCCCGGGCCTCTGTGGACTCTCTGCCTGAATAATTCACAGTGTGTGAAGGAAGCCCCCCGCCAATCCTGGTACGCACAGGCCATCTGGGCCAGGCACTCCCCACCAATCAGCTGGCTCCTCCTTCTCCTGCTCTTCTTTTTTCCCCTCTTCTTTCTTGTACTGGCCTCTTTATGCACTCCTCAGGCTTGGGAAAACCAGGGAGCCAGCCCAGCCTGTGAGCCTGCACCAAGTGTGGTGACCCACCCCTCCTTGCACCTGCTTTTGTTCCAGGCACAAACAGATCCCTCTGCGTGGAGCCCCACTGCATGACGTTAGTGATATTCACCCTGAGGAGGTGATAGACCCTGTCCCTAAGGCATTTCCATTCTAGTGGGGGACAAGACTTCAGGCCACTTGAGCCCAAACCATACTTAGAGTGTTCTTCCAGAGAAAGAACCCAGGGCGAGTTTATGACAGAAGAGCTGAGAGATTCCACAGTCAGACAATGGGGGTGTCAATTCCAGCTTTCACCAGCTGTGTGACCTTGGGCAACCAGTTAGCCTCTCTGAACCTCTGTTTCTTCATTAGCAAAATGGGGATAATGAAGGTACCTGTCATCACTAATTTAATTCTCACAACGAGAAGCAAATGGGGACACCTACATCCTGGTACAGAATAAACCCGTAATAAAGGACATTCGTGATGACTTTTGTTCTCATAATCACAAGAACAGCTGACACCATACAGCATTTCCCACGCACCCTTTCTGCAGTGGGACTGTGGCTGCTGTCTGTCCCCACAGACCCCAGAGACAAGTTGCGAGGACCCTGCCATGTTTCTTATGCCAACGATGGGAGTGAGATCCCAGGAAAAGAGATTGAGATCCAAATGGTCGGTGGTGTCAGGGAGACATTGCCACATGGTCTTGCAAACAGCTCTGGCTGGCACTCAAGCAACAGACTGACAAGGGCCACAGGGGAGAGCTCAGCAGGTCAGAAGAGCCCTGGGCCACTTCGAAGTGAAACGGTCTCGTGGTTCAGCCTGAGCCTGACAGGTTGGAGAGCTGAGGCTGGAAGGCAGGTGTCCTGACCTATTTAACGTGAAATTCATGCTTTAGATGCAAGAGGCTTTCAAGGGCAAAAGCTGGAACCAGGGGAGAAGAGAGAGGCTGAAGCAACATGGCCTGTTTGCCTTCTGCTGGGGGGCGGCAGAGAGGGGGCCAAGGCAGGAGCATTACTTCGGAGTCTGGAGGTCGCTTCTATCCTCACTGTACCTCCTACCAGCTATCCGTCCTTGGCCAATTCGCTTCACCAGGATGAGCCCCACTGGCCTGGCGCCTGCTGCTCCGTTTTTCAACTTTGAGTTCCTTTGAGCTGAAATAGCTTTGTTTATCTCCCTATAACCCACAAGTCAGTAGAGGTCACCCCATTCTTTTTTTTTTTGAGACAGAGTCACACTCTGTCACCCAGGCTGGAGTGCAATGGTGTAATCTTGGCTCACTGCAACCTCCACCTCCTGGGTTGAAGAGATTCTCCTGCCTCAACTTCCTGAGTAGCTGGGATTACAGGTGGTGGCCACCACACCCGGCTAATTTTTGTATTTTTAGTAGAGACAGGGTTTCACCATGTTGATTAAGCTGGTCTCGAACTCCTGACCTCATGATCCGCCTGCCTCGGCCTCCCAAAGTGCTGGGATTACAAGCGTGAGCTACTGTGCCCGGCCTTGAGGTCACCCCATTTTTAAGAGGTACATAAAATAGATGTAAACTCTGTGTTCACATTTTAGGGTACAGGTGACTGGTTACCAAGCCTACCTGAGATTTCTGCCAATGTCTGTGTTCA
>PVKV010002327.1:0-17074 GCA_004027835.1 Alouatta palliata | reverse complement strand
TCCGTCAAACGCTACTTGCACAAGTGATTCTGTTGCATGGTGGACCCTGGTGATGGTTCGCAATTTCGGGGAGGGAAAGGTTATGCTTCCAGAAGTGGACAAGTTAAAATCAGTGTTAGTCACCTTCTCTGGAAGAGCCCCTGAGCTCTTGCCCATAGAGGCTTCTCACTCAATACCTTTCTACGTGGGCTCCTGCCGTGTCCGCTTCACTGATTACTCCAGCCGCCTCACCTTCCTGCTAAAGCCTTATGCAGAGGGATGGAGTATATCATTACCTTCAAACATGCCTTCAGGGCTCCACCAAGTCATTTTTCTGAACAAATACTGTCTTTATTTGTTTTAGAGGCAGCATCTCACCCTGTCTCCTAGGCTGAAGTGCAGTGTGCCATCATAGCTCACTGCAGCCTCGAACTCCTAAACTCAAGCGATCCTCCTGCCTTAGCCTCCGGTGTAGCTTGGACTACAGGCACACGTCACCACAACCAGCTAATTTTAAAATGTTTTGTAGACCGGGCGCTGTGGCTCATGCCTGTAATCCCAGCGCTTTGGGAGGCCGAGGCAGTGGATCACCTGAAGTTTGGAGTTCAAGACCAGACTGGCCAACATGGTAAAACTCCGTCTCTACTAAAAATACAAAAATTAGCCGGGCATGGTGGCAGGCACCTGTAATCTCAACTACTTGGGAAGCTAGGGCAGGAGAATTGATGGAACCTGGGAGCTGGAGGTTACAGCGAGCCGAGATCGTGCTGTTGCACTCCAGCCTGGGCGACAAATGGTGAGACTCTGTCTCAAAAAAAAAAAAATCCTTTAAAATGTTTTGTAGAGATGGTGTCTCACTATGTTGCTCAGGCTAGTCTCAGATCCCGGGCGTCAAGTGATCTGCCTGCTGCTGCCTTCCAAAGTGCTGGGATTCATGCCGCTCCTGCAAATTTATCTCTAAATGGGATTTTTGAACCAATTGTTAAATAGCTTAAAACACAACAAAACCCCTTTGCTACCTCTGCATACCGGTACATTACCCTCTCTGAGTCTGTTTACCATCATTTGTAAAATGAGGGTCGCCATCTCTGCCTTCCCATCCAATAAGCCTGTTTCGGGGGGAGGTCGAAATGGAATAATGCAGGAGGAAGCAATAGGGCCACACACATGTTGGAGTCCTCATTGTAATAAATATTCCAGGATGATACAAATGGCGCTGTCAAACTTTGCAAGAACTTTGGTCTTTTCCACGTGGATCTCCGAGTGGGAAGTTTTTGACCTTGCTAACAATATAGCTCCTTGCTCTCCCCACCGCTGAGGTCTGCCAGTTGCAGGAAGGATGGCATGGCAATTCTAGAGAAACAGAAGAGATGTCCGCCTCCTCTCCTTCAAGGCCTCTGTAGCGTGGGGGTCTGCTTTATCCTTCTTTTACCATATGTAAATCTTCCTCTTGGCTTCCCTCACAGCTTGATAGATGATTGGTTCTTGCTTTCAACATCAATAGCAAGGCATCTATTTTTTTTACTTATACGCAATTCTGTGTCTAAGTTCTCAGGCACTGGGAGAAAACAATATAGTTGTCCTGCAGGAGGTAGACTGTGTAAATATATATTAGTTTGGAGAGAAGAAATGAGGAATGATAAAATATTCAGAAAGCGGTCTGTTCTTGAGGGATGTTATTCTGCACAGCCAGGGAGCAGATTAATGATACTGTTTGCAAGGAAGGGAGAACGGCTCCATAAAATATGTATTAGTGGAGTTGGTGGTGGGATGGGCTGGAGTGCCTGGGGTTGGCCATGTGGGTCCCAGTCTCAGAAGTTGGTACTCATCCTTGGTCTCCCTCACCAGGGGTCCCAACAGCTAGCTCAAGGGCCCTGGAGGGTGAAAGCTCCCAGGTGAGCTGTGCTGACCGTAGGAGCCAGGCATAGGACTGAGTGGGTTCTTTGGTAGGGGTACTGGGAGGAAAGTCGGGGGGTCTATCCCTGCCTTTAACCTGCGATGTGGCCTTGGGCTGGTCACTTGCCCTCTCTGGGTCTTTGTTTCTTCTACTATAAAACGGAGACTAGATGATTATTTTGGTTTGTTTGTTTGTTTGCTGTTGTTGCTTTGAGACAGCATCTTGCTGTGTCTCCCAGACTGGAGCACAGTGGTGAGATTGTAGCTCACTACAGCCTCAACTTCCAGGGCTCAAGCGGTCCTCCCACCTCAGCCTTCTGAGTAGCTAGGACCCCAGGTGTGTGCCACCATGCCTGGCTAATTATTTTTTATTTCTCTAGAGATGGGGTTTTACTATATTGCCCAGGCTGGTTTTGAACTTCTGGGCTCAAGCAAACCTCCCACCTCAGCTTCCCAAAGTGGTGGGATTACAGGCATGAGCCATCATGCCTGGCCTAGATAATTCTTAAGAGGGCTTGTGTAAGTGATAGGAGGGGTAGCAGGGTCACTGGAAATGAAGCAAGATGGGAAACAGTTGTATTTGCTGGGCCTCACCATCAGGGGGTGTCCTGGAAGAACACTTCCGTGGTTCTGGAAGAAACTCTGATAAATCCGTTGAAGACGGGAGTAAGACCCCAAGGAGCATGCATGAGTGACAAAGGATGGTCCCCAAGTTGCCTCCTAAGTTGGATGGTGCTGTTAATTTTAGCCTTTTGTTTGGCTGAATGCAGGATGCGAGTTTGGGGTGAGAGCTGAATTGCCTGGAGAAGCAGCAGAGGAGGAGAGGCTGAGGGCAGCAAGCACAGGGTTGGCTTCTCCAAGTCAGGGGTGAATAGATATTTACTTTCCGTGAGCCTCCTGAGGGACTTGCACATCTTGGTCCAGTTCTGATCCCTTACTTTACTTCTACCTCGAACATTGCAGGATTCTTTGTCTCATCCCTACACATCCCTAATGCAAGCCCTTCCTCAGGCCCCATGTAGCAGAACTTAGCTTTTCTTCTATAGGCAGCTTCATGCTACCCTTCAGATTTTACATAGCAATATGAGCAGTTTTTAAAGCACTTACCATGTGCCTAGGCATTGTGCTACCGGTAGGATCTCCTTTCACTGCTAGAACAACACTAGAGTTAAATTTTATTATCCTATTTTACAAATGAAGAGGATGAGGCTCAGCAAAGTCAAAGAACTAGTCCAGGGTAACACAGCAGGTGAGTCAGATACAGAGGCCAAGGTCTTACCACTTATGATGCTAGCTTGCCCCATGTCCATCCCCTTTCTCCCAGTTAGACTGAAGCTTCTCGGGGCAGGGTCCTAGTTCCATTGGCCCTCATTAGGCAGAGCCCAGGCATGGCCTGAGGGGTTTGGCAGACACCGGTCTTCCATGGGCTTCCCCATACCAGGGCTTCCCACTCTTCTCCTGGCAGAGTCCTTGTCAGCTTATGGGTTTGGCTCAGACATCTTGGGTTTAGGGAACTCCCCGCCAGGGTCTTCAGGCATTTTCATCGTCAAGGCCTCACTGGTGATTGCTTCTTTTTTTATTTTTATTTTTTTATTATTTGAGATAGAGTTCCACTCTTTCACCCAGGCTGGGTGCAATGGCACCATCTCAGCTCACTGCAACCTCTGCTTCCTGGGTTCAAGTGATTCTCCTGCCTCAGCCTCCCAAGTAGCTGGGATTGCAGGCACCCGCTACCATGCCCAGCTAATTTTTGGATTTTTAGTAGAGATGAGGTTTCACCATGTTGGTCAGGCTGGTCCTGAACTCCTGACCTCAGGTGATTCACCCCCTCGGACTCCCAAAGTGCTGGGATTACAGGTGTGAGCCACTCCACTCGGCCCCAGAATGCCTCACATGGCCTTATTTGTGGTTTCCAGCAGCATGTGTGAGCCTCTACTTTACTGATGGAGGTCACAATCAGGAGCCCATGAGTTCATGCAGCAGCCCCCAGGATATAGCTGAGAAACTATTAAGACTTTATGTCAGGACGAGTGACCTCCCACATCACAGAAGACGTTATAGACAGAACTGGGAAATGTTATTTGCATGCATATACCTGAAAAGTATTCCTATCCATATTACCCAACTAACCTAACAAACGTGAAGAAGATGGCAAACAACTCCATCGCAGAGCAAGTGGGCAAAATGTGGGAAGAGGTGGTTCCCGGGAGGGGCAGTGTGCAGGACTGTCGAGGCAGGATGAGTAACCGCAGGCACGCTGAGGCTGCCACCTGGCTGGGTATCAGCCTGCAGCCAGGGCATGAAGAGATGCTCAACCCACCCATGATCAGGGCAAAGCATGCCCCAAACACGCTGTGGCAGAGCTCCGGTGGGCCTGCCCCTGCCCTCCGCTGAAGACCTGGCCTCCAACCCGGGCTCCCTCCCACTTGGGTTCTTTCAGTGAATTTTCAGTTCACCAGGTGGTGCTTTCTGAGGAGCTGAGGCAGAAAGACACCAGTTGGTCTTTGGATTCTGAGAACCCACTCTCCAAAGATTCCCTAAAATGGAGCCCTTCCTTCTAACACTCAAGATCAGAAAAGGAGGTGCCCTTTCCTGGTCTTCTATTCTGGGAGCTGGATGTGAAGTCATAGGAAACTGGAGATTTAGTCCCCCTTGCGGCTCTAATCTGATAGGGTAAATAGCAAGCAGAGAGGACGCAGACCCTCGAGGGTCTCAGGCTGGATGGCAGGGGCTTTCTTCCACACTGCCTTCTCCCCTGCAGTGACAGGGTGGGGTCTCTGTCTCTGTCTCTGTCTCTCTCCCTGTGGCTGTTGGAGGAGGCCTGAATAGCTTAGGGTGTACCATAGCTTCTCTCTTTTCAATGAGCCAGAAGACAGCCTGAGAATGGGGCCCATTTCAGCATCCAAAGGTGAACAGGGCTGGACATGGGTATGGGCACTGACCCCTCCTTCCACTTGTGAGGATCTTGGGGAGCATGACAAAGCTGTCTCCTACACAGAAATTTTTCTTTGGTCTCTATTTTAGGAGACACTGGGTACAGTTAATGAACTGGCTGAACTGCAGGGAGTTCAGGCGCCCTGTCCCTCTCCCCTTGGGTGTAACAGGTGCGGCCGGTGCTCAGCTCTGAAGGCTGACCCTTTGACCCCTGCTGGAACCTCTGTGGCTCTTTCTGGAGGCTATCTCTGGCTGCTGGGACTTGTGTAGCAAAAGTATGAAAGAGCTGACATCCCTGGGATCAGACCTCAACCAATGCCTGACAGTGTCCCTGCCCCTTGGTGGGGCAGCTCTCTTATAGTCCCCAGTGGGCCTCAGCCCCAGCTGCTCACAGCGGGGACCTGCTCGTCCTCACACCCCAATCGGCTCCCTTCCTTTCCCACGTCTCACATTTCCTGCCAGTGCTTGCCAGAACCACCTCCCAGATAGACTCCCGGGTTTCAAATCCTTGTCTTGGGATGTGGTTTTGGGGAGCCCGGCCTAAGGCAATGGAGGTAGCAGAACTCAAACAATTATGGGCTGGGGGGTCCATCTTCGAGAGCCACTGCACAGTCCTGAGGTGAGAATGCTCCATCATACTGCCCTGCCCTGGGGCACCAGCAAGGCCAGCCAACTTCTCCCTGGCATAGGGCCTTCTGTTTATTTTTTTCAATTTGATTTTCATGTACTTTTGACACCATAAAACATAGAACTGTGGCTTGGGTTTCACAGTTTACTAGCTGATTCCATGTGCTTTTGACAGTTCTGATGTGTTTTTGACTGTCGCTATATATATATATATGTATATATATGTATATATAGGGGGTATGTGTTCCCCTGAAGCTACACTTCCTGATGCTCCCCATCCCCCAGCCCATGGATCTTCTGTGAGAGCTGAGGGAGTGGCTCGAGGAGAGGGAGGCAGGGAAGCTGGGAAGGTCTCCAGGTCTCCTCTCACTGGGAGACTGAGCTCACCTCCTCCAACCAGCATCTGCAGCCACATCGCACTACTCTGACGGGATGAGTTTGCTAAGTTGTCACTTGGTGGACGGATACCTGCCAGCAAATTTGACTGTGATTATGGCAGAGTCATGTTGCCACTGTGTAAATTTGGTTTCTGGTGCTTTCTCTGGAAGATGGTCCCGGGAAACACCAGCAAAGGCATAGGTTGGTGAGACGGGGAAGGGAAGGCATGCAATACCCTGCATGTTGTCTAGCCCAGGTGGCAGCTGGAACACAACCTTGCTGGGCACTCTGGGAAGCAGTGTGGAAGACTACTTCTGAGTTCTCCCACCTCCCCAAGCAGGAGGATCTGGTTGTCTTAGACACCAGGTTGAGGGCTGCTCCCAAGGAGTGTTAATTTTCCAGCAGCTGGGGGCTCTGGCCATCAGAAAAGCTCTTGGGCAGAGAGCTGTGGACTTTGGAGGGAGAAAGCCCAGACAGCCAGGGAGGGTGCCGCCAGCACCTGCTCTGCTCCTTTCTGGAAGCTCTCCACGGCTCACACAGTCCTAAACCCTCACCTTCCAGGTGCTTTACCACCAGGTATTCACCCAGGTGCCAGCCTCTCACCCCACAAACCGTCTTTAGCACGGGCTCCTGGGTGTTCTGCCCTCAGGCGTCCCTTTCCCTTTCTGGAATCCCAACCGCATCCTCTCCATCCTTCTGACAGCCTTCACCTATCCGACCTGGTTCCTCTTCCTTTCTCTAGCTCTGGCTTCCGGCAGGCTTTGGGAGCTCAGATTCTCTGTCGCCTAAGCTGGAGGGCACTGGCACAATCACAGGTCATTGCAGCCTTGACTTCCTGGGCTCAACTGATCCTCCCAGCTCAGCCTCCCAGGTAGCTGGGACTACAGGTGTGTACTCCCACACCTGGCTAATTTTTGTATTTTTAGCAGAGATGGGGTATTGCCATGTTGCCCAGGCTGGTCTTGAACTCTTGGGCTCACACGAGCCTTCCACCTTGGCCTCCCAAAGTCTATTTCTTCTTGATAAGTCACTTGGTTTCTCTGAATCTGCTTTCCTGTTTTCACTACATGGTTCTTTTTCCTCCTGGGCACCACAGCTAAACCACATTTCCCTGCCTGCCATGTGACCAGCAATGAAATGTGGGCACAAGGGAATCCCCACTGCAGGCTTGCTCTGGAAAACCCTCCCAGGCACGGCCCTTTATTGTCCTTTTCTCTGAGACTAAATATGGAAGGAGCATGGCCCTTGCATCACCTCTGAAGGAGAGTCACCTGGGGAGCCCCACCCACGGACATCACCCCTGGGCTACGGGGTGAACAGGAAGTAAACTTTTATTCTTTTAAGCCACTGAAGTTTTAGGATGATTAGAGTGTTCTGTCCAACTTGACAAATGTGGGAAGTCTTTAAAGTGAGAATATCAGCATCCGTGGGCTGTCACCAAGGTTAATGACAGAAACTGTTTAAAAGATGCTCAGTGAATGTTCTTTCTCTTCCTCTCTAGAAAACTTTAAAGTGCTCCAGTCATTAAGAATGATGGTCACAGGACACCCAGCTTGCTCTGAAATGTAGTGTCTGGGAATGTCGTGCAGCTCTTTAATTCAAAGGAGGTCAATATGGACCACGCAGCAGAATTGGCTGTGAACCTGTCCATGTCTATAGATCGGAATGCTGGAATCATCAGAGGCATTCGAACCAGAGTGACTCCATCTTGAATAGGGACTGAGAGGCATAAGGCTGAGAACTACTGGGCTGCATTCCCAGGAGGTGAGGCATTCTAAGTCGCAGGATGAAGTGGGAGACTGGCACAAGGTACAGGTCACAAAGACCTTTGTGATAAAACAGGATGCAGTGAAGAAGTTGGCCAAATCCCACCAAAACCAAGATGGCCACGAAAGTGACTTCTGATTGTCCTCATTGCTTCACTATACGCTAATTACAATGCATTAGCATGCTAAAAGACACTCCCACTAGCACCATGACAGTTTGCAGATGCCATGGCAATGCCAGGAAGTAGCCTTATATGGTCTAAAAGGGGGAAGAACCCTTAGTTCAGGGAATTGCCCACCCCTTTCCTGGGAAACTCATGAATAATCTAACCCTTGTTTAGCATATAATCAAGGAATAACTGCAAGTATAATCAGTGAACAGGCCAAGCCGCTGCTCCGCCTATGGAGTAGCCATTCTTTTGTTCTTTACTTTCTTAATAAACTTGCTTTCACATTACTTATGGACTCACCCTGAATTCTTTCTGGCACAAGGTTCAAGAACCCTCTCTGGGGTCCTGGATCAGGACCCCTTTCCAGTAACAGAATGGTCACTGTGCCTGTCTGGATATTGGTTACTGCCTCAGTGACATCTCTGCTCATCTGCCACCTGACTTCCTCTTTCTCCTGCCTCCAATCTGCGCTAGGAAATGTCAAGGCATAATGATGACATTAACCACAAACAACTTCTTGAGCACTTACTAAGTGTCAGTCATTGCACTTAGCACTCTACATGCGTTTTGTCACTGAATCTTCCCTAAGTGGGTCCTCTTGTTATCTCCATTTTAAAGAGAGACTTAGAGAGGTTAGCCACTTACACAACACCTAAGAGGCAAGGACGGTGGTTGGGCCAGCAGCTGGGGGGTAGGCTGGATAATTTGTTTGATAAAAGATGCAGGTGTCCCTTTTTCAATGAGCCAGCCAGGTGTGGACCACATTAACCATGCTCGACCCTAATATTTTTATCCGCTGGTATAGGCTGAGGCAGGCTCTCTTCTGCCTTTAGGACAAGAATCCCACCCCCCTTCAGCATTCAAACTGAAGTCTGGCCACCCTCCCTGTTGCTCTGCCGGTGGCTGGGAGCTTTCATTTGAGTGGAATTTAGCCGAGGACTTTTGTAGCACTTCATTTACATGTATGCCAACAAGCTGAGATGTGCGGCAACCTTGAACGCTTTCAAAGGCGGGAATAATTCCTCTGAAATAGGTCTTCCGAAAGCTTTATCTTGTCCTTTCTTTTTTTGTTAATCTTGGAGCCCCTTAGCATGTCAAAGCAATTTTTCTAATGTCACATCTCCCAGACATTAGCATGAAAGGGCTTTAAGAGATGATTTGAGAAAGAATAAATGTTGAATGAGCATTTATTGTAGAGTCGTTTACGCTACATTTGCATTTTGACTCTATTTCTGCCATGCGGGATGGAGAAGCAGGCTGATTTGAAAGTCAATGGTGTCTAAACAGGCGACGCTACACTGTTTACACTCAGCTGTTTCCTCCACAAATTCATTTACAAAAAAAGATTTCATTAGGCTGATTTGTTTGCGGGAATGAGATTAAGCCGAATTTGCGTGCTTTAACACAGAGATGGAATTGATCCAGTCGTCAGGAGGCTGTGGGGCGAAGACAGGAGAGGCTCATTCTGAGCCACGATTTCTTTCTGGGCACCTCTAAGGAAATTAATTCGTGGTGTCCTGCCTCCTTCAGGAAGCTGGCCTGCCACACGTGCAGTAACGTGCAGTGGTCAGGAGCCCGGCCTGTGGGCAGGTCCTGCTTGGGTCTGGCTCCAGCCTCGATCACTTCCCTTTGTCTCGCAGTGTTAAATGGTGAATAGACAGAACGTGTCTAGTACAATGCCTGGCACACAGTGGCCACTTTTAGCTGTTAGTCATATTTTCATTGGCTTTTTGGCCTGCGGGACTTAGCCGCAGAGAGATAACCTGGAAGCCCTTGCTTTGGGCCAAGTATAGACTCTTCCATCTCTGCCCCGGAAGAAGCTCATTCTGTGGGTCCCAGCCATTGGCTGGTGGATGTAAGTCGGTTCTGCAGCTGTGGGTGTCTTAGGGATTGCTTTGGGCTTTGTGTGTTTGAAAGAAAGGGAGAGAGATCAGCCTCAAGAGCTCAAAGCCCACGTCGCCAGGCTCCTCCCAGTCCCAGGTAAACCCCTCATGCTGTTTCCCTGGAACTTCCTCCCTGTCTATCTCCCCATCAGCCGAAAGCTCCTTGAGGGCAGGGATTGGCTCACACGTATCTTCATCAGCACCTGGCACTGCATGAGTGCTCAGGACATCTGTGTTCCATCAAACTTTGGGGCAGTTTTCAGGCTTGCTCTTTTAAAGGCAGCACATGCGGGTTCCAGTGCCCTCTTAAGTCAGGCCCAATCTGTGCCAGTTCAGGGGGACTGCACTGGTTGCAGTTGAGGTGGGAGCCTTCCCTTGGCATGCCCTTCCCTCCAGGCCTTTAGGGGAACAGGAGCAATTCTCCCTAAAACTGGAGCACCCCCTTCATTTCATGGATGAAGGAAACCGAGCTTCGGAGAGTGGCTTCCCTTGCCCCGTGGTCACACAGCAAGCCAGCTGGCTGAGCTGGGCCTAGCGTTGGGGCCTCCTGAGGCTGGGCCCAGCGGCCCTGGCCACCCAGCCCAGTCCTCCCAAGCCCGTCCCATCTCCGGTCTGTGGGGCTCTGCCACTCTTGGTCTTGCTGGGTTCTTCCCGGAAGTGTCCTCGAAGCCAGCCCCAGGTCAGGTGTGCTGCTCCCAGCTCCTGCTGCTCATCCCTCCCCCTCCCACTCCTCGTTCCTGGTCTCCAAGTCCTTCCCTCTGCCCGCAGCTCTGCAAATCGCTCTCCAGGCCCCAAGGGCTGATACTCAGGGCTCAAACAAATCTCTGCCTCCCCTGTCCTGTTTTCTTGACTTTTTTCAATTAACGGCAGCTGTATCGTTTCTTGAGCTTTCCCTGTGTGCAGGGTGCTGCCCGTGGCTCTTTTTCTACAGGGCAGATGCCACTGCCCATTCTGCGGATGGCTGCCCAAGGTCACGTGGCTCAGGCAGCAGAGCTGGAATCTGAACCCAAGTTCAGGTTGACTGTAGGGAGCCCACTGCTGACACCAGGCCAGGCTGCTTGCGCATGCGCATCTCCTGCCTTCTGAGGGCAGGATCTGCCCCGCCTGCTCCCCTCTCCTGGAGCTTCTGACCTCAGGGCCAGGGATCCTGCACAATCTGTGCAGGATTCAGACTCACCGACTTGATTGGAGGAGGTGATCATTTCCCCTCCCATTCCTATTCCCAAGGGCCCGATCCTGGGCACTGTACATAGTGTGCCTATGAGGGCAACCCAGGGCTAAAGGACAGGTGCCGTTTAGTGTCCCACTGAATCAGGCAGAGCGGGATCCAAGTCACTAACTAGCTGTGGGATCTGTGCAAGTTACTTAACCTCTGCGAGCCTCGCTCTCCTTCTCCCTCAAAGGCGGATAATAATAGTATCTCTCCTCTATTTTGGGTCAAGTTCGACACTGTGTCAAGTGCCAGGCTTGTCCTAAAATGATGGCTATTTGACTCCTGTTGCTGTTACATTCCTGGAGACTGGGGCATGTTTCTCCTTGGTGCATTTGCTGTCTCCTCGGCCACGTGAACACCTCACGCCTCAGGAGAGCTGCACCGAGATGCGCTCCATTAGGCTTGGAGTTGCCACTCGCGCCTCCGTTTTCTCTCTGTAGAGTGTGCCTGGTAGTCTGCTTTGAGGAGGGCAGGGTGCTCAGAGTCGGTTCAAAGGAACAGTCTTGGCCAGGCACGGTGGCTCACGCCTATAATCTCAGCACTTTGGGAGGATGAGGCGGGCAGATCGCTTGAGATCAGGAGTTCGAGACTAGCCGGGCCAATATGGCAAAACCCCATCTCCACTAAAAACACAAAAATTAGCCAGGTGTGGCAGCTCAAGTCTCTAATCCCAGTTACTCGGGAGGCTGAGGCATGAGAATCACTTGAACCTGGGAGGTGGAGGTTGAGATCGTGCTACTGCACTCCAGCCTGGGCTACGGAGCAAGACTGTCTCAAAAAAAATAAAATTCCAATCTTGTTGACCCTCTCTGTAGTTTGATATATTCTCTTTTTGGGACAGAGTCTCACTCTGTCACCCAGGCTGGAGTGCAGTGGTGCAGTCTCAGCTCACTGCAGCCTCAACCCCCTAGTCTCGTGTGACCCTCCCAGCTCAGCCTCCCAAGTAGCAGGGACTGCAGGTGTGCTCCGCCATGCCTGGTTAAATTTTGTATTTTTAGTAGGGACGGGGTTTTGTCATGCTGCCCGGTCTGGTCTTGAACTCCTAAGCTCGAAGGATCTACCCGCTTCAGCCTCCCAAAGTGCTGGTATTACAGGCATAAGCTGCCCCACTGGCCTGGTATATTTTCCCTATGGTGACCTGGTATCCTGTGAGCAGCTGAAGCCTTCAGGTCTCCCCTGACTCAGGGGCTTTCCCTGAGCACCAGGAAATAAAAGAGCACGGACTGGGTGTCAGGATACCTAGACTCAACCCTAGCTATGCCCTAGCCTCGCTGCGAGCCACGGGGTGAGTTGCTCTGCATCTGTGGGCCTCAGTTTCCTCTTCTATGAAATCGAGGTTGAAAAATCTATCTCTAAATTCTCATTTAGCCCAGTAGGTCTCAGATCCCCTGGTTCCAGGGCTGAAATTCACCCCTCCCTGTTACCCGAGTAGCTAAAAATGACTCACCCAGCCCCAGCTTTGCAGACCTTTCTGGGACACCCCAATGGGCTAGGAATCCTCACCCCACCCCTGGCTTCCATCCCCTAGGCCTCTGCTCCCATTAAGAGTGGCCCTGCCCCCACCTAAGCCAGTCCCCTCCCCTGGGGAGAGAAAGGGTTGGATCACTGCGTCCTCCCAGAGGGGCCACCTAAGCTCCCACCCCACAAGAGAGCCCTGGCAGTCCTGCAGCAGGCCTGCAGCCTGGGGCAAAGCCGGCTTATTCTGCAGAGAAAGTGAGAGGGAAAGGTTGCTGATCGGATGTTGCTTCCAAATGTAATCATAAGTTTTGGCTCAGGGAGAGAGAGAGAGAGAATGAGAGAGAGAGAAACAACAGAAGAGAGAGAGGATAAAAACCACTTCAAGGCCAGCTCCCCTCCCTGGCTGGAAACCTGTGCCTGTGAGAATGAAGGGACCAGAGCAGAGGCAGAGGCTGGCCTTCTGAAGGAGCGTGTGGTGCCCACTTTGAACGTGTGGCCTTTGTGCCTGCCTATTCAGGGCGGCCTCAGGACAATGGGGGGCAGGCACACGGGAGGACAATGACAGGGACATGCTGCCGCTTTGCATTCCCTTTGAAGTGGCTCTGCCTTGGCCCCCCGCTGGCTCCAAAAAGAATGCTTTTGTTGCCTGCTCCAAAGATGCTGTAAGATGCTGTGGAAAAAGTAACTGGAGGGGATCTGCCCGATTAAAAAAAAATTAAAGATAAGAAACAAATCAAGCTGGCCACGTGGGGACGGGCGGTAGCTTTGAACCCTGAGAGGAGAAAGGACGCAGTCATCCAACGCTTTCTCTCCCCAGGGGAGGGGACTGGCTTAGGTGGGGGCAGGGCCACTCTTAATGGGAGCAGAGGCCTAGAGGATGGGAGCCAAGGGTGGGGTGAGGATTCCTAGCCCATTGGGGTGTCCTATAAGGGTCTACAAAGCTGGGTCTGGGACTCTTAAAGCCAAAGTCCATTCTGGTCCTGGGGGGTGAGTAGAAAAATGCTGGAAGCAAAATAAAAATCACAGGTACTGTTTACCAAGTTTGCTGTGTGCCAGGTACAGGGCTAACTTCTTGCTTTATTGCCCTTGTGATGGCCTTAAAAATGCCTCACTATTAACCATGTGATGAATATGTGTACACAAGATTACATTCTAGAGATGGATGTTAGCAACTGAACTACCAAAATCACCAAGCCAAATTGTTGGGTTCAGGGCTTCAGGGAGCACACTGAACAAGTCGGGCACTAAAAAGTTCCAAGGAGTACCATTTATACTGTGGTTTTTGTTGTGGTACCTCCTGGAGTTGTGCAGTGTACGACCTGTGCATCTGTACATGGTGTCCCTGCCAGGGGTGGTAAAGTAGTAAATGAAGGGTTCTCATCAGGAATCCACACTCTCAAACATGGTCAGCAAAAGCAAACCAGGGTTTGTTAATTAGCATGAGGATTGTTGAAGTAGTTTTTTTCATTGGGGACATGAGTGGAATTCAAGATAGGTGTTTGGCAGGCCCCACTGCCTGTGAAAAGTGAGGTGTAGGGTCCTGGGAAGCCCAGCAGTCTCACATCAGCTCAGCACGGTGTCTGGCTCAGAGTAAGTACTTGGTGATGGTCATAACTATCCCCATTCTACTTTGGAAGAGGCTGAGACTCAGAGGTGAAATATTGATCCCAGAAACATACAGTTGGTACATGATGGGACCAGGTTTTTTGATACCTTTAGGCTCTTAAGCCCTGGTCCATCCTGACTTTGAGAGGGAGCCTTAGGTTGGGCGCGGTGGCTCATGCCTGTAATCCCAGCACTTTGGATGAGTCACAAGGTCAGGAGTTTGAGACCAGCTTGGCCAACATGGTGAAATCCCATCTCTACTAAAAATACAAAAAATTAGCTGGGCGTAGTGGTGGGCACTTGTAATCCCAGCTACTCAGGAGGCCGAGGCAGGAGAATCACTTGAACCCAGGAGGTGGAGGTTGCAGTGAGCCGAGATTGTCCCACTGCACTCAAGCCTGGGCGACAGAACAAGACTCCATCTCAAAAAAAAAAAAAAAAAAGAGAGAGAGAGAGGGAGCCTCTTTCAGTTGGGTAGTCACTTGGTCAAATCATGGTTTTGTGAACCACCCTTGCAGGCCACATGTGCCAAGGCCACCTGCTGGAGGCCCCAGGTCCAGTGGGACATTTTGGACCTATCCCAGGCATTTGTGAACCTGTTGGTGGCCACCACACCTGCGATTGTCCCCAGGGGGCCCTTTTCCCAGAAAGGGTTCCCAGGGCTACAGCGAAATGAGATCTTGGAGGCTGCAGAGGAGGGCCTCAGTCCTCAGCCCAGATTCCCTGGGACTCCTTTCACCATTTCTGAGCACCCACACCCCGCTTCTGTGCACTGTCAAGGGCCAGCACTCACAGCTGGTTTTTGGAGGACTCGCCAGGATATTGCAACCACTTTGTCCACGCTGCAGTGGGGTTCACCTTCCCGCCCTGGTGCAGGAGTATGAAAGCCCGCTTGCTTACCTCAGGTTGAAATAACTTGAGGTGTAACTGGCCCCCTCCCCCGAGGGTCCCTGCAGGATCAGGTTGGAGCTGCCTCTTGCAGGACTTTGCCTGAGCTCACACTGTTTAGTCCCCAGCCTGTTTCTCCCATTGTCTTGCCTGTCTCCCCTGGGCGTGCTCCCAGAGCACATCACATGCCCTTGAATCCTCGCCCCAGTGCTTCTTTCTGGGTGTCCCAACCAGAGAGTTGCACCCATAGAAAGCCCACAACGCAGAGAAGACTCGACATGAAATCCAACTCCTTCTTGTATGGGGAGCAAGCATGGTTTTCCCCTGGGAGTGAGAATGCAGTGTGTGTTTGGAGAAAGTGGTGGGAAGTCACGTGGTCTGCCTCGAGGGAAGCCATGAGGACCTGCTGCCTTGCCTGCCTTCCTGGCTCCCCTCACAGGTCTGCTCAGGAGACCCCTCCATGTTCCCTAGCTAGTAAGGGACTAAGGCAGGACTTGAACCTAAGTCTTCTTTTCACCAGTCTATGTATGGCTTAAACACAAATCTCTCCCCTCCACCCAACACCCTCAACTCATTTGCTGTCTGCAGGCCTTGTGCTTGGGACTTTTCCAAGCACCTCATCTTTCAGGCTCCTTCCCACTTTCAGGTCCCCACCAGTGCCCACAAGCCAAGAGAGACATGGAAGCCGCAGGAGGGACAGAGGCTATGAGCTGGCCAGAAGCAGAGGACAGAGAGGAAGGGAGAGAGGACCTGAAGGTGCAAGAAGAGTCATGACCTAGGGGTCCAGTGCTCTTCCTGCCCATCTGCTGATATCTCCTGGAATCGGGCCCCTTTCTGATTCGCTCTGGCCCAGGCTGCCCCACAAGGCTGAGGTGGGAGGATCACCTGAGCCCAGGAGTTGGAGGTTGCAGTGAGCTATAATCGCATCACTGCACTCCAACCTGGCTGACACAGCGAGACAGATGTTCTAGCTTCATTCCCTGAGGTTGCATCTTTAGAGCTCCTGGGGTTGCCAAGAAGTCCTCAGTGGCTCTCAAAGCTGAAGCCTGGTGATGCTTAGCTCTCGGGCATGCAACAGCCAGTAGGTTGGCATGACAGGCGGCTTACACTCCCACCATCCTGCCTGTGTGTGAATCTCCTGCCTCTAGGCACCTCCTTGCACCTCTGGGGGCCATAGCCCAGTACCTAAGCAGCCTACCTAGCCCCAGCTCCCCACTGGGCTGAGCAAGGGCCTGAGAGGGACCTTTGGCTGCGGGATCCAGGGTGTTCAATGTGCCAGGCACTGCAGGGGAGAAAAGAGAGAGACACAGGGCCAGCTTCCTGCCCCTTGGAGCTGCAGGCCCAGGGTACAGGCTCAGCAAGCCCCAAGCATGCAGGAACTCTGCAGAGGGAGAGGAAGTCTAGTTTCAGGTCAGGAGGGCTTCCTGGAGGAGACAGCATGAACTCAGCTTTGATTCCTGGAGCCAGAGGACTGAGGAAACAGTCAGTCAATCATGGCTACTTTCCACCAGGTGCTTGCCCTGGCCTGGCATTGTGTCTGACTCACCTTCTTTTCCACAACACTGCAAAGCCTTTTACAATTCTAGATGAGAAAATAGGGCCACAGAAAGGTTATAAGAGCCACACAGTTGCCAACTGGTGGGGTCCAGATTGGGGCTGCCAGTTTGTGGGGGGCACACAGACCCGGAAAGGGAATAAATCCCTCTCATTTAAGGCTGTGTGTCCTTTAATGGGAGAGAGGCACCCATGGGTGTGGGATGGGGACTGGGAGAGGTAGAGAAGGCTTCACAAAGGAGCAAGTTTTTAACCTGGGCTCTTGAAGGGTGAGTAGGAAGTTTGTCCAGGGCAGAGGAGGCCATTCCAGGTAGGAAGAACAAGTGCTAGAGCTTGGAGTGGGCAACGGGGAGCTGGTGAATGGGTTGAGTGTGGCTGGGGGTGGGGAGGGAGGAAGATGACCCTGGGGGTAGTAACTGCATGCGCTCAACACTCAAAAATCTCTTATTTAAAATCAAGATGTTCTTGTTGTTTTTTTAATGGTTTATTGGCCTGGAGCAGTGGCTCATATCTGTAATTCCAGCACTTTGGGAGGCTGAGGTATGAGGTTGACCAGGCTCGACAACATGGCAAAACCCCATCTCTACAGGTGTGGTGGCACGCCTGGAGACCCAGCTATTCAGGGGCTGAGGTGGGAGGATCACCTGAGCCCAGGAGTTGGAGGTTGCAGTGAGCTATGACCGCATCACTGCACTACAACCTGGGTGATACAGCGAGACATTC